>VOMN01029412.1:0-63568 GCA_014899125.1 Orchestia grillus
TGCATCCCGCCGGCCCCCAGCAGGAGGAAAAGGTGCCCTTACTAAGAAACTTATGAATCAACTTTTGAATACTTCTATTTAACATTTGTTTAATTGGTGTAAATATTGACAATTTGGATTGTTCGAGTCAGAGTATGGTGATCCCAAGGAGAGATTTTATTCTCTACGTGCAGTCGTACAAAATGTTGATAAATGACATTTGTTAAGAATGATATCGCTTAAAAAAAGAGTGGTCAGTATATTTGAAAAAAAAATTTAATGTTTTTTCCAATTAGACATGAAATAAAACTCCTCTAAAATCGTCATCATTGTTTGCATGTTTTGTCTTAAATTTGTGGAATAGAATTAATAAATTTTATTACATTTGATGAAACATTATGTTTATGTCAGTGTTAAAATTTAAAAATGGTGGCAGGATTTCAGTGAGTTTGATTTTTCTCATGTAATTAGTGAGAGTTTTTTGGATTAAGTGTATCTCTTCAATATTAATTATATATCCCATAATTTTTCTGATATATCTAGCTTACCATGAAAAATGATCATTGTCCTCATTAGAAGTCAAGCAGTTGCAGCTTATTTTCTAAAAAATATGCCTAACTGCGACAACCTGTTTCATATGTCTACCAACGGTGCGCCGTTTTTCACAAAAGCACCAATTGAACCTCCAGTTGCATGCTCCAGTGGCATGGAAAAACCGTGCAGTTGTTCGCTTTCTTACTTTCTCCCGCTGCAATGTTCGTTGTGAATAATCTCAGTCTAACCTTATAACCGTTTTTTTTAAACTGTCTGTATGTGGTTTTGGCTGTCCAAGCGAAATTATCGATGGCGGATAGTATATTATCGACCAGATGGTGAAAAGTTAAAGCGGGTTGTAGTTGGTGGAATAATACAGGGCTTACTAGACCGGCTGTTGAAATCTATCGAGTCAAAATGCTTTCATGAGTCGACATTGGTAATTAAAATTCATAAGAAATGTCTCATCGACCATGTACCGAGAACTGAAAGTAATACCTGCTGCGCAGACATGCAGCCGACGCTCTGCCGCCCGTGCTGGCCGCGNCTGGGTGTCGTCGAACAGGTGCTATTGGAAACCTTTTGTTTGACCTTATGGAACATGTAAATTATTATTTGTTTCTAGGTCAAACTTATTAATTTTTCGCTGTCTATTTCTTTTAAAGAGCTTTTTGTTTAGTTTTGAGGTTTGATTCCATTTATTAATGTTGAGTTTTGTTATTCGAGTCGTACTTCATGCAAGGTTAAGATTTTCAGCTCATCCATGTTGTAAGTTAAATGTGAGTAGCAAATTCCCGGGACTTTTTGTATTGATAACCAGTCTGGCATGCCGCCGTCCTGCACTTGCTCTCCGTCCTCATATCGCCGTATAAATCCTGAGTGTTCGTGGGAAATATCTATTGATAAGGTCTCGTTATGGTCTAACGTCATTGCTACAAAACGTGATGGTTCCTATAGAAATGTTAATGTAACCATTTTTATTCCCGAGCTAAAAGTTCTTAATGATGGATCCTACATACAGATACATAATCCCCCCTAAAACCGACAGAAATTATATTTCACTAACGTTTACAAATCAAAAAACATTGTATGGAAAGTGAGGGGCGGACAACAAAGCGTATCGGTCTTCAAAATACCCAAAAATCAAATAAAATCAGATTAAGTTAACAAATGTCATGAGTGAAAAGTGTATTAGTAAGTTTTTGCTAACTGAAAGAACACCAATGAAGTCAATCGGGAAAATGAAAGACGTAAAGAAATACACAACGGATTACATTGTCATATTATAGTCTTTGCTAGATGAATGCATTTTTTGCGAATATATTATCTTAGATATTATTACCAATGAAACCGAATGATATGGTAGAAAGTCTTCCTCGAGAAAACAATTTACTTTATGACATGCTGCAAATTGTGTTTTTGATAATCTTTTATGCGTTTCTCAAAGAAAGATTCTAGGTTTGCATAGGGTATTGTTAGTTTGCGAGAGATGTGTCAGAAATTATGCCAGTGGAGTTTAAACTACGCTAAAAGCAAACTCTCAGTGTGAATAAAAGGATAAATTCCATTTGTTTAATCAGGATAATAACAGTGTTAAATCTTCGATTCGTGACGGGGTTTTCTAGAGGAGTTGTTGATATCTAACGAATGAAAATGTTTTTTTTTGTGCTGATGTTGATAATTTAAAGTCCAGAGAAATATTTCTTCGACCGTGCATCGAGTAATGAAGGTAGTGTCCCTATGGAGTTGTCTCGTCAAGATAAATTCATTAATCTATGTTAATACTTCATTGAAAATGTACAAATGGAGAACTATCATGAGATATATATACGTATGTGGCTATGTGCACTATGTCTAAACTTTTCTTATCAAAAACTTTCTAAGCGTGAAACTTTCTAATTAAAAAACTGATGAAAGAATACTCATTTCGTCCACGACTGACTTCACCTGATGTCCGTGTACCCTGCAACTGAGACGCGAGAGAGAATCTTTCATGTCTGCATGAGTACCAGAGAATCTCTCATGCGTGNGTATAGACTCGTGCAATGAATATGTGGTAGAATATGGCTTGTATACCCTCATAATCTGCATTATGTAATAAATGGCAAATTAGCGAGCATTGTGAGAGGTACTCATATTCATATGGATCAGTTGTTCACAACAGAGTATCAGCTGCCGTCTGGGAGACTGTGAAGGCGTTCCAAAGCGATCACGACGGGGTCACCAAATACCATTGCTAATGATGACAACCCGAATATGTAGGCTATATTTAGCCTCAAATACGCTACTTCTGTCGTAACACGTTTACTGCGTCTGGAACGCGCAGTATTTAAAAACTACTAAGAGACTGCTACTGAAAAACCTTACAATAGAATGAGAACTTTTAGTAAATACATATGTTTATATACATATGTACAGGGTGTTCATAAAGTCTTTCACGTATTTCAGCCAGATAACCATCAATGTATGGTAAATAAGTCATCAATAGGACATAGTAAAAAAATTCCTAATATACTCATACTGTCGTCCGCATTCAGGGGAAAGACACAAAGTCTTTCCCTGAATTTAGAAAAGACTTTATGCCTACCTTGTAGATTCTTATATAGATAATGGGATAGTGAGAGGCGCCCATGTCCAGGTCAGACAACTGTGGAACTCGAACCCTCGTCTGCTTTCGAACGTGCCGTGCCGCAACCCGACGGAGTCAGTTCGCTCATCCTTCATCTCACTGAGCGGGGTGGCCTCGGGCATCATCCTTGCATACAGCGTCGCACAGCTCAAGCAGTGCTACCCCAACTTCAGTTCCAGCGCACCCGGCACCACTCCTAACATCTGGTTCTTCCCTCTGCCCAAACCTGAAGACAAGGCAGAGCGAAAGTTCCTTGTTCCTTCTCTACCTTCCGTGATCCCAGTGCCGGGTTAGTGCCAGTTCAACATAAGTATATAATTGTATTGTTATGAGCGTTGTCAGTAATGCGATCGTACATCTGTTGTTCGTCTCCATGTTGTGTTATGTTTTGAAGATTTCCTGATGTAAAAAATTCACCGATCGCTGAAATTATGAACTTTACAAAACGATCGACAAAATATCGCTGCACTGAGGCCGTGAGATATTTGCTATGAGAGTCATACAGGATATGTCAGGCATGTAGGTTGGCCAGCTAAGTTACCAGATATGAACTTGATAGAAAATTTGTAGGACCGCCTCGAATGACATCTTAGACGTCGAGAAGATCGTCCACATACTGTGGCCGCACTACGAGAACAGTTGATGCAAGGGTGGTTTAAACTCAACCAGGTGTACTTTAGGGCACTTGAAGACTTAATGCCGCGCAAAATTGCCGCCATGTTCGTGCTTGCGGAGGCCCTTCTCCATGTTAGGTGCAGGTGACTAATTTCTTAGCTGAAGAGGTTATTTATTGACTTGTGCACCTTATTGTATAACCTGATGTTTGTATAAGTTTAAAATGGAAAATTGTCGGATAACACTTACGTGTGTATCCGATTCTGTCTCTTAGAAGTAGTAAATATTTCATAACTCTTATCCTACACGTTTGGTTCCACGAGTTGTAACGGCTCAGGAATTTCAATATAATATGTTTTGTCACGAGGGACTTTGGTTTCATTGTGTTTTGTTATTATGTTTATAGAATTCCATCATCAAGGAAACACATCTGATGACGTTTGTGTCAGAATAAATTAATAATTTATCTATTGTATATAGCTTAAACTTTTCATTACTCAACACGGACATGGCACAGAAAACAGTGGCCCAAGAATCAAGGATAAAAACGACACAAAAAACTTTATCTTAACCCTGTATGACCTTTGCCGACGAACTCATCGACAGTAGCGTTTTGAGCGATATGTATTAACAATATAACCTTCCATACAAGACTGCTTAAGCCGAACTCATCGCTTGCCGGTTCAAGAACAAAATACAACTCATCGATTCTTATTGAAGCTCTGTTTCATTCCAAGAAGCTGGAACCACGGTGGTCAGCAATGAGATATAGTGTGTAACTCGGTTGAGGTCATTATTATTTGAAATTCAGATCATGCATGGTTATTGTACTTGCACAATTGATTTATCGCAGGAGAGGACGATCCTAGCGACGGCTGTGAGAGGAGCGAGGTGGTGCTGGAGGACGGCCGGTGTGCACCGCTGCTGTCGACGCTGCACTGTCCGTACCAGCACTGGGTGCTGCTCAACCGCGACACCAGGAAGGTCTTTAGCTCAGTCTGTAAACTTCATTTTTATCAAGGTCATCACGTTGATATTAAGATGTATTCAGTGTCTTGTTGTGACCATCAGTTGTTGCGGGCGTGAAGGGTTTTGCATCGCAAAAATATCGCGGGGAAAATCTGGTCGTTGGAGTTCTTTGTAGTTTTTTAAAATATTTTTTGAGCAGTGATCCACGTAGAGTTGGTTTTGGAAAGGAATATTTTTAAAATAGACCCGCGACAAAAATTGCCTTAAATATTGGGGTGAGTTTCAAATGTTTGCGTTTTTAATTAAATGAAAATATCGACACTAATCAGAACTTCTGCAACGGCATGAAGAGTTGCCTTATGCATCTTGTGTCCATCTTCGTTGGTGAAATACAGTCCAAGCCTCACTCACGATATTCTCAGATTCTCTTCAGTTTTGCTTTGTTATCGTCTAATCAATGATATGGTCAAATGCATTGAGAGCAATTTATGGTTAGATACACGTTTGTAAATACCTGATATTTCCTGACTCGTGATAGCCCTAATTACTCGTAATAGTTTTAGTCTCCCCATTATTTGGGCGTGAGAAATATTTTTCTTATTGTTTTCTCAGTTCAGATCACAACGAGGTACTCAACGGTCACGATAATATGATGACAGAGAAAAAGAAAACTCACTTACAATTTGAATAATATCTTTTGTAAGTTTGTCATTTAACTACCTGACATTTCTAGAGCGTAAAATGATCCGGAAATTTACCCGGTTTCTCCGTTGATGCCATCTTGCAAGGGGTACAATGACCCGCCGGTGGGTCAGGTCGCAGGAAACGCGTTAAGTGCGCATTATCGGACCCTAGGGGACGAATAATCATAGATTTTAATTAGAATATTAAATGAGTAAATTGCTGAGTGCCATAAAGAAAGTTCTAATGGAATGCTATGGCAGGGAGAGTGCGTGCCGAGGCTGTGTGGTGAAGGCCGCGTGTACGTCGAGAGAGACCAGCTCTGCCACGACGTCAACGAGCGCGGCATCTGCGCCGAGTCGCAGCGGCTGTTCCTCGATGCCTTTGGTTCGTTACTCCGCTTACGTATTGTGTCTTGGTAGCTTGTCGCAGAATCTAAATAAAGATGTTTTCTTGTGATGAAAGAAAAAGGAAGATCCGTGTAGAGAAATTTTGAATTTGGGCAAGAGAAAATGAACTCAAATATGGAAATGTTGACCTACAGGCGTGCTTGAGCACACGCACGTGATTAGGTCATCCATCATTGCCTCAAGTTCTGCCTTAATTCGAAATAGAGAAGACGAGTGGTCAAACCTTCCATTTTATTAAAATTTAATTATTAATTTATTTAGAATATATAGAACTTTTTCATCTTCTTATAAGCTTTTGGTTCCTAAAGAGAAAAACTTTTAAATGTTAGTGTCTACTTTTTTATGACTTGTGAGAGTTAATCCATCCAAATGATTTTGTAAACTGCGGAACACATTGTAGTCCAAAGAAGTGTTGTCGGAGAATTTTCTCCCATCCAAGTTCTTCAATCTTTTAGGACGGTCTTTGCATGGTGAGGTCAAGCATTATTCTGACGAAATACCGCACCGTTTCGATTCACTGAGAAAGGTCTTTTATTCTTTAAAATCTTCGTTTTTCGGTTCTTATTTCCCTTCCATCTTTACCTGGTGCAGCAGGATAGAAATATTAGTAATAAACTTGACCGTCATTCAGGATACATCAGGCATTTAGACTGGTCAGCTAAGTCCCCAGACAAAAATCCAATAGAAAATTTGTTATACCCCCTAGAACGATAAGTAAGACGTCGAGAAGATCGTCCACGTACAGTGGCAAATCAACTAGGTGTACATTAGAACACTTTAGACCTAATCCTGCTTAGAAATGCCTCCATTGTTCGTGCTCGTCTAGGGCCTACACCATATTTGTAGCAGCTGACTTATTTTTTGTTCAGGGGAGCTTATACGTACATAACTTATTTATTAGAATAAGGGACGCCCAGGATCCATATTGTAGGTTAAGATTCGTAAACATCCACTGGATTTTAAATTTATTGCCCATGCTTTCTTGCGGCGCAGCATGTCATAGGTCCAAAATTTTCGTTTTTTCGTCCCTTGAAAACGCACGCTGCTTAGCGAGCGAAAGCTTGGGTAATAAATTTAAAACCCAGTGGATTTTTACGAATCTTAACCTACACGTACATAACTATAGGTGCCCCGGTGAAAAAGTTCGATTGGGTATTCGTGATACGTGCCATTGCGTGTCCGTAACCACCTTCTGATGGTGCGAAAGTCATGCGATTGAATAACCACCCTCTAATGAAACAATCACCATGTGGTGGAAAAACCACCCTGTGGTGGAACAAACATTATGTGATAGAGCTATACCATGTGATGGAACAATTACACAGTGACGGAACAATCATCTTGTAATGGAACAACCACCATATGGTGGAACAACAACCATGTAGCGATACAAACACCATGTGTTGGAACAACCATCATGAAATGGAACAACCACCAAGCCGTGGAACAACCACCAAGCTATGGAACAATCACTATTTCTGACCTGCTCCATGAAGGCATAGCGGTTTTTTTCTACATTTTTCTTCATTTTTGTTTTTACATATGTTTTCATTTAAGAGTACTGACCTTGATTTTATTTCATCGTCCATTTTATATTGCTTAGATCTGATGCGAGCTGAAATTTGGCTTGCATTGGTGAGCAATTGACTTTCAAATGGTATTTTTGACCACGATTGCTGTTACAAAATAAACTTGCATATTACTGTACAATTATATCGTTCAGTTGAGGTTTATAATTTTTCGTACGAACCCCAAATATTGCAGGAAGGTCTGTGTGTGACTGTCCTGACGGGATGTACCAGGGTCCGGGGGGCCAGTGCTACATCCTGTACGACCCCGCCTACTGCACGCAGGGCACAGTCTTCCAATTTCACCAGGCCTCCAAGTAAGAAAATAACCAAACTCAATAAAATACGAGTACTACAAGAAGTGAGAACACGAAGGAACAATTTCGCTAGCAAAAGACACGAAAAAAGGTAAGAAAATCTCTTTTTTCTTATAGGCAACTGTCACAGTCGTAGTATGAATATTACACAAACTATGATAATTAGAAAAAAATCTCCAACAATTTGCTATGTTAATGAGAGAAAAACCTAATGCAATGTTTTTGACCGAAATGAAGTAATTCCATGTTAGAATTTCGATGCGAACATGAAAGATACAAGTAAATGAATGAATAAATAAATAAACATACGATCATACTTTGCTTTGTAAATGTTAGAAGTGATAACAGCCACCGGAGATCCCTATCCTTGCAGGAATTAAAAGTCTCACGGTGTTGTCATGAACCTGAATTCTATTTTAGTCGCTAGAGGAGCTCCGGTAAAACTTCGAATGAAAGTTATGATAATTAATATTTTCTATGACCTCTGAATAAAGTTGTCGGATACAAATTTGTATATTTTTAAAATGTTCATCCTCGCCACTTGTCATTGAGCAGTTTCGGAACAAAATTCAGAGCACGGTTAATCCAAACTTACTAATCTTATACTGTAAAGTTCCAACACAAATATTCCGGAACCCTCGTTAATAAAAATGAGGGCCCCGATGCATTTCACTCGTGTTAACAGCAAAAGTTACAAAGTTTGTATCATCGTGATGAAACGTCTGCTCCATTATGCTTTGTAACCGGGCGCAAAGATTATTTGTGTTGACATTTTTCTAATTATTACCATGCACAAAAGACAACATTTGAGATACCACACCTGTGCGCAGGACGCTGATGTGCGGCAACGACCCCTGTGGTCACGTCAACTCCAACCTCTGGCCCGACGACCTGCCCTTCGCCCCGCGGGAAGACGGCTTCTGCTACCAGTTTAACGAAGTAAATGTGGCGCCTTTGGTATGATGTTCCAACATACATCGGTGGCTGAAATAAATGGGCACGACTTTAACACCATTCAAACATAAACTGAATTGTTTTTAATTTCTTGTTCATTTATTTTTTGTTGATATTTATTGTCTTGACGGGAATACAAAGTCCGAAGTGTATGCAAAAAACTACGGAATATCGCCGAGTCTAATTTAAATTTGTCTCATATATATTGAGCGTTTAACGTTCCATAGTCAACCATCCATGCCTAATTGTCTAGCTTTCTAGTTACCCAAGACACAAACACTTGAGTTATATTTTCTTCTATAAAAGTCATGATGTAAACTTGCAACTATAAAAAAATGCGTTCTAGAATTTTTGAAGACTAACCTATTTACGCATTCATTCTTGTGCATCAGCATGAAATTTGTTTTCTCCACTAGCAAGGCCCGTGCGAAGCTGGCGAGCGATTTGGATTCAACACAGAAACCCTGAGAGCCGAGTGCGTGTCCCTGCTGGAGGCGGGATTGTTGCGGCCGAAGCGGTCGTACCTGTACTCCCAAATGTCGTACCCCTCATCTCCAAACCATCCCTCGCAGCACTACCAGGTAGACTAGCCTCTTGCGATCTAAACACATTAATTTGCAGTGCTGGGTGTTCTACTCTTCTTATCTTTATCCAAACACCAATATATCGTGTACTGGAATGATGCCCTGACAGATTTCCGTTCTATCGAAAATCATGCTCATCTTCGCCTAGCGAAAGAAATATCTCGTCTTTGAAGCAGTTTATGGTTACGGACTCCTCTACATCTGCATATTTCCATATTTCTTTGATCTTGAGTCTACATCATTGATTTCAAAACTGTTTTCACCCTGACATAAGCAAATTTTTTTATGCTTTTTGGTACTGTAACTTACAAGATTAAAAAGCAATGTGCCCTCATTGTTTACTTGATTCCACTTATTGAATGCACAAATACTCAAAGAAAGTGAACATCTCAAGTACAAATTAAGTACAACTGATTTAATTCGTTGTGAACATTTAAAATGTGTTATAATACACCTGTTTTGTACTGGCAGTTTTCATTTTTGTACTAACAGCTTTTTTCTCATTACTGCATACGATAATGAATTGTCATATTTTTTATACGGTTATGAATCTAACCTGTGTCCATATAGTTTGTTTGGTAAGTATGTTTTGATTTAAATGTGGTAGGGAAAAATGTCTAACGTTGTCTCTTTAAAAAAAAATGCGGATCCTCCATTTAAACATGTCAACTAACTGAGGAAGTGCAACTCTCTGTTTCTATTGTTACTAAGTTGTTTTAATTTGATCAGGTTTCCTACGTAGTTGTAAACGGAAGTACGTGGGGCTTAGAAGTGAAAGGCGTCGACCGGGAGCGAAGAAGGCCAAGAGAAGTGAGGGACGAGGACCCGACGGTAAAAAAGCTTCCTTTCATAGACACTTGGTCGATTCCCAGCAAGTTAGAAGCCGTCCTCTCTCATATGTATTCTTCCGAAGATAATGTTACCGACCATGAGACAGCAAACTGCATTGGACGCGATGACGGATACGATTATGAAGACTGCGAGCTCACTTTAGAAGGTATACCATATGATGAAGATCGTCCGGAAGGTTTTTTAAATGACCCCAAGTATCTTATTGAAGCTAGAGAATCTCAGTTTACAAACACTTGGGACGACCCTGTACAGGCTGCTAAAGTGACAAATTCACTTCATGGAGAGATATTATCAAATGAAGTGACTTTAGATCAATCTGTAACAACTCCACTAAATGAAAAGCTAAAGAAAAAGCAACTTGTTCAAGCTCTAATGCGTTTTTCAAATGAAGGTGAATTATCCACGATAACTCACTCCCCATCTTCTACGAACTCGTCAGAAATCTCGATTTTGAACCCATCGCTGAATGTAGATGCTCTCTTTGCTCCTGTTGAAGTAGCCACTTATACCGAGGATCCTGAAAATTATTTTTCACCACCATCTTCAACATCGCATCATTACGATCCCTCAACTGCTGAAAGCATCATAAAAAGATTGTTGACACCGAGGCTTAGAATTATTGATACTTTAAGTCATCCAAGACGACAAAATACTGAGAGAAAAGTTGGCCATACTGTCACCTTTAACAGCGGGTTCATCAATGTGAGTAACTCAGTGGACGATAGGATGAGAAATAGCCTGAATTATAACCTGGACAAAGTTTTACCTGAGGTGAATGCGGGTGAAGTGTTGAAAGTGAACCAAGATGAAGAACAGATAAATACTCAGCTAGAATCAGCAGTGCCCACTTCTACCTCTCCGGCCATCAGATTGACATCAACCGTTGGCATTGTCAAAGTGAGTGTCTCCAACCTATTCAGCCGAGATAAAATGATAAATAATTTAAAATAATTCAGCCGAGTTAGGAACGTATTAATCTTCGTGTTGTTCTGCAAAAACTTGGGTGCGTTATAGGTACGTTGTTGCCATGGAAGTCAGTGGGACGATTTATTGCGATGGAAAGAAAAATATAGAGGGTAGGTACGGTGGAAGCATGGATCAAATATCTGACGAATGTACTGCTAAATTTTTCAAATCACGAGACCATTGTTGTTTTGTATGTGTGTTGTCTCTGCAAAAACACCGCTGAATTTCCTTCGCCAGTATTTTATACTGAGCTTAGAAGCTTGATCGTCGATTAGGTTGTACGATCTTTGAATTTTATCAAGCATACGTATAGAATATATGTATATAATTAAACGAAAAGTGTATGCACGAGTCTTTTTTGATGATGTGAAATGTGGTCAATTTTATTTGAATTAATTTTTCTGAACACATTTACACGTCCGACTTGTAAAGTACTTTACTGAAACTTTTTTTTGCCTTTTTTGCATGTTATACCAAATTATTCTATGATGCAATGTACCACAACTTCGTAGAATTCTCTCGTGACGCATAAATCGTGTTATTCTAATTTCCCACACCCAAAGTGCAGTATTCAGTTGCTGGGTCATATAATCAACGTCTGGGCCACCCTGAGTTAGTCATGCTCCTTTCCGGTGGAAAACTTTTACCCAAGCAATCTAACGATGGAAATTGCACTTTCAGGTGGACCAAAGTCAACCAGCGACTCCTGATTATTCTACGGATGCCACTCTGGTGGAGAGCCCCTCCACACCGTCCACAACTAGAGTGACCGTGAAGGACACGGCCACGACGCGCAGACGGGGTGACATTACCGTCGTCACCCGCAGAAGCCACCGGCGGCCTCATCGGAGGAGACGGAATCGTCGCAGGAAGCTCAACCGAAGGAAGCATCGAGGTGACGAGCGTAAGGATAAAAATCGAAAACGCCATAATAGACGTAAAAATCCAAACCTTCCCATGAAAGTTCCGGTGTCCATCAATGCTGAACAATCTACAACCTCGACGGATCCATCTACGTCTATGCCGTCTCCGCATCAAACAACCTTAGAATTAGGACCTTCTCCAATAGTTTCCGAAACTACGACACAAATACATAAGACAATCGATTTAAATGAAACCTCATCAGTGACACATCTCGAAAAACAACCGACTAAGGCAGGTTCGTACACCCAAGTGACTAATACACCTCCGACGAGTTCAGTTACAGAAAAGTTTCAAGTAGCAAGCACGACATCTTTACCTTCAAAAAAGACGAAGAGGCCGAGCCACACTTCCAGAAGAAACAGACTTCACAATCGTCACCGAAATGCGACCTCTCGGAGGCCAGGCAGACGACGCCCTTCTCTGTCTCTGACTGACCAGCGACACCGAGATCGCAGGCAGCTCACGGCTGGAGGAGGCATCATTCAAGCGCCCTTGCTGAGCGCCTGCAAGCCTGGTGCTAAAAGAGACTATAACTACAAATGTAGACCCAAGTTCATACCTCAAGAAAAGAGCACAGAAAACTCAGAAAAGAAAGAAAGTGCAGTTCCAGTGCCGCCGAGAATAAAATGTCCGAAGGTGAGAAATTATTGTCACACCTGTTCTTTTGAAGTCAAATTCACTGCTTTCTAAATATTAAATTATCCAGTCAATTCTAAAACGATTATGGATTTTTCAAGAGGGATTTTTTATTATTTGGATTAAGTATTTCAATCCTGTTTCTGATAACTATTTTATTATGTTTCAGGGAACGCATTTGGACCCACGAGGGAAATGCCAAGCGACTTCCAACATCTTAGGCTGAGTTTACGTTAAAGTTAATTTATCATTACACCATCGTGATGCGTTCCGGCATCGTTGTTTTCATTGGTACACTCATTCAGTAGACTTCTTATATTTATATCTACATCTTCATAACCATTTTCACTAATTGGAAGAAGAATTACAAAATGCTTATGCTAATGTGTTACTTTTTATCTTTCCAAAGCTGACATCGTTTCCATGTATATGAGAATATTGTTTTAGAATAATTCAAAAATTAAACGGTGAGAAACTTATAAATTTCCTTTCACTACTGGTACATGAAGTTTATTAACCTTTAGATTCTATATTTGAAGTCCGAGAGTAAGAAGAACATCTTTCGATTAGAAAATGAATCGTTTACTAATGTTTGTGTCGAGTAAACTTGCCGCTGTATTGGAAAGAAGAAGAGACGTCAGATCGCTAGTCCCGCACCGTCACATCATGGTTTTGTTATCTTTTCTCCGAATTTTCTGCTAGTCCCTGCACTAAAAGAACAACTGAAATACCCTGCTTCGCTAAGTTAAACTGTACTTAGTTAAATTCAGGCTACATTTCGAGAAATTAAAAAAGTATTTAGAATGGATTATATTAAACAGTGTTCTTACTGTGGTTGAAGTGACTCATTCAAGTAATATTATTCCTGTTGAACCTCGTCCGTAACGGTAATCAACATCGCTGAAAATATTCACTGCTAAAAATTTCTTTCTCAGAGTGAGCTCAAATCATCATCATTTTTGAATTTCTGCTTCGTATGTTGCTAAGTGTTGTGAAATGTAAAATTGTTCAAATCCTTAAACGAACTTGTTAATTTAGTTACTCAAACTCTTAGTTTAACTAAAATTCGAGTTTAAAAATGCTCAGCTTCTTTTTTGTGGTAAATGTATGAGGTTCTGACTGAAAATCGAAGTCCTATTTTCATAAATAGTGAAATCCAGTAATTTTTGATGTAGGCAGATATATGACGGGTTTTTCAAAATAGCACTATAGAGTGAAAATGAAATGTTAAATTAATTTTGAATTATGAACGTACGGGCGTACCATGGGTGTTTCGTGGCCACGCCCTGCCTTCTCATGCGCGTCCGATCGTTCCCGTGCCATCAGCTTCCTACGCGTGAGAAGAATACGCCTCTAGCACCAGAGAATACCTCCTTTACCACCACGTGAGTTGTGGCATTGTCTTATAGCTCGTAAACAACAGTTTGAATCTTTTTCGGTCATCAAGAGCTTCGTTAACATCGATGTCACGAGTCAATTTTATTCCCTAGAGCGGCTGATTTCGCTCTGCGCAATTTTCGTATGCTGTTCATTCTGATGGAGTGCTCAATTGCACTCTGTCTATTGTAGACCGTTATTCTTACGGTCAGCGTCTCGGAATTTGGGATAGTTTTCTGTGACCTACTTTTATCGCTCACCTGTTTCCAATTGTGATGCATGAGAGTTTTATGATTAAACTGGACTGAAGTTTGTAGTTATGAAAAATAAGACGAAAACTAATACTAAATTAAAATTGAGTTAAATTCAGTCTACATTTCGAGAAATTAAAAAAGTATTTAGAATGGATTATATTAAACAGTGTTCTTACTGTGGATGAAGTGACTCATTCAAGTAATATTTATATTATATGTATGCGAAATATTGGTGCTGATAAAAGCGATGTTTATCCTTGTCTTTCAGGCTCAGGAAGAGCACTTAGATTCTCAAAGTGAATTTATAAATTTGTTCTCTGGCAAACGCAAAGGGTGCGAAAAATTCCTAACTGCATAAGTATCTAAGCATCTAAACTTGTTACTCAGCGTAGAATTAGTACACAGGGTTGTAGCGTGTTTAGCTCATAATAATAAAATTCATACACTTTAATAATTTTGGAAAACTTTATATGGTCGCGGTCAAGATTTGGTTGCAGTCAAGATCAAACCATAGTTGTGAGTTGGGAGGCTTACAGTCAACATGTACGCGTTTGAACAGTTTTTGTTTTTTAAATTGTTGAGGTCAATCACTCGGGTGTAGGAAACTTCAGAGTCGAGCTTCAACTAATCCACTGTGGGTCAAAAAACATTTTCAGTGGTGGTAGGATTTGAAAAATGGACACGCCTTTCGAACCTTTCCCGAAAATTTTTCTCGATCTATCGTTTGGCTACCATACATTTATTTTTGAGAATGATCTCGTGAAGCTTTCATTGAATTATTAGAATTTATGTTCGAATAAAGAAAAATGATTAACCGTAAAATGCAGGTTCGTTATCAGATTTCAAAATTATATCGTTACAAGAACTTACAAGCATGTGAAGAAATTTCAGGCTAGAATATCAGTCAGTAATTCACGCCACTGTTGTATTTATTAATGTATACTGCGCTTACTAACATCTCTCCATCTCATAGAATGTACTGTTTCTTTTTAACTATACTAACAGCCCTAATACTCTTTTGAGACAACTTTCATGTTTCAAATATCCATTGCAGCCTTAATTTGAGATGAGTTTCTTTAGTGGGGTGTGGGAATGCCTCCGGCTGCAAGAGGAAGCTGCTCGTCAGTCGTCAGCGATCGGCGCTCCGTGTAAACGCCGCGTCAAAATTAATGAAATCATTTAACAAGAAACAAAATTCATGTATTTCATATCATATTTTGAAACTATAACAACTCGAAAAGGAAGAAAGGCGTTGCTGTCGAAGGATTAGTTAGGATATGCAAGTCACTTTGTCAGACGAAATGAAGCTTGTTTGAACTGGAGTTATAGCCTTTTAAAAATTAGGCTAGTTCCGCGAAAGACTTAAGAACTGGATTGCTCCGATTTCTAATAGGTCAGCAATGTTGTAACATTATGAAAATATTGAACGATCTTAAGAAATGCATTTTCTGACTTACTGGGATAATACGAAACTTTGTTTCACATTGTATGAGTTGTGGTCCATCGGGACTTGAGTTGTATTTAGAAATGATCATTATATGAATTATGCACTGCGGCACTTTCAATAAAAACTACTCTCTGCTTACTATACTCAAATCAATACATTCGTACCAGAAAATTAGAGAGCAGAAAAATAGAGTCTCTTCGAGTTACTATTCAACCATGGATATTTTCTAAACGAATTGGTTACTCTACTCTGTTCTTTTAGCTGTAGTGTAATTTTACAGACTGGAAAAAAATGTTTACAATCGAAGACGAACGAATGAAGTTATAAATGTTTAAAATATAAAATCAAACGTGGTCCCATCTTGTTACAATTTTAATATTCTTAGGTAACGTTATCACCAGAAACGCTGACTACACAAATGTGAATATATTTTTGTTCGTAAAAAAGTATTCGGTCGGTAACTCATCTGACAGACTCTTCTCATTTGTACAGGAAAACTTTGATGTTCTGATCTGAGGTTCACCAATCGTAGCAGGGTCTGTATTTTGATTGTCAATTACTTTCCATGGCCATGTTAGGTGCCTGCTATAGCGTAGCTTTTCTTAAGGTGGGCGGAAGGGACCATTAAAGGTCCTTCCTTTGAAATTCCTCTCTTTCGAATATATATTCTTCTGTGTAAGAGAAAATAGTTGTGTAAACCGGATCTAGTACACACACTCGTGAAAATCTTTAATTAATAATTTCAAATGAACTAATCTTAGTGTAGATTTTATGTTTTAGTGAAGATGAAAATTGAGCGCATCCATGAATGGTCGAGTTAAATGTAAGATTCATATAAGTAAAGTATAGAAATTTGATCAATCTCTATGGCACGTCTCGTTGCACCGTATGTACTCAACGACTCATACGATCGACATGTATCCTTAAGACGTTATTCTTCACTTGAATGTTGTGGAACTTCTTCTTGGAACTTACTATGTATAGATGTGGTATAATTACACAGTAACACTTGTTCTTTGTTTCAATTTTTACAATTAATAAATATTATTATTTCAATTTCTTCATTTCATTTTCGATGATATATATATGTTATATGTGTCTCACTTTTATTAAATATATTTTGTAAATACATATTTAATTATTTCCTTTGATTTACCTAAATTCATACATCTGGATTTGAATAGATTCAAATTCAATCTTTTTGGTGTGCCTCATACAAGATTCAGAAAAAGTTCCTGGAGTAAATAAATTTTAAACACTTCGGTACTGGAACGGGATAGTAAAATGTTATATACTACATATATCTGGAACAAATGAAATCCACTCCCGCTACGGTGGCTGGGCTAGAAGCTTAGCCTATCACAGTCTGAGAGGTAAAACTCGCTAAAAAATGTCAGGTCGCATGACCCGATTGACAGGCCTAAGAATTTAACTCTGTGTACTGCTGAATTTGAATACCTCCAGCAATACCCTGCAGTGCATTACAATACATGCAGTATATTTACTACAAATAATTCAGCGACATCTTTGTTCACGATCGCCATAGATTTTACAATACAATAAATAAATACAATAAATTTTTCAGGCGATGGTTTATATCGGATCAAGATGGTACAAATATCACATGTTGAAACCTTTCAGCGATCAGCCACATGTTATTCACCAGTGAAGTAGCTAACTCATTAGATCATCTTAGAGGTACAGTATATCTCTACGTGCTTGCGTGTAAGCCATTCACGAACAGTATTTCTCGCGGCTTTAGTTGCGTCAGAGTGAAATGCAACCTACATCGTGCCTAGACATGTTACTGACGTAGGCATATGATGAAAAGGTATAAAAAATGGGTCCCAAATAAAAATAGGTATGTTTTAACAACTTACTGCGTTAGGCTGCTCCGTAGTTAGGTTGTTCCAGAGTTGGGTTAGGTTTCAATTCGGCGACATGTTCTGTTTGCTTTCAAGTTAACAGTCATATTTTGTTTGCGTTGAGGATTTTATTTTTTAGTGTAGATATTTTTCTTGAAAATCAGTTTTGAATGACTGATTCTATTTATAAATAATAGTGCAAATATCATCACAGAATAGGGATATTTATAAGCTTAGTAGTTTTTTTTTTTGCAGTGAATTTCGATTGAAATCTATAAATGCACATCTCATCACTGAAATGATGAAAGGAAGAATCATAAGATATCCCTAGAACTTGCAATACAAGTAAATTAAAATTCTCAACACGTTTTGTCTTGTTCCTGACTGATTCAGATTTCTACCATTTTGGATTCCAACTCTTTCTAACTTTACATGCGCACGGCTAACAAATATAATTATTTGTAGAGTAGTGTGATATGAAATTCAGTTTGAGAGAGTTTTGTATTTCCGACTCGGCTTCTACAGCTACACAACTAATGTTTGAATTCATTATTTTGTAAAAGGTTTCGGCGATAATTTCAAACTGCTTGAAAACTAACCACGAGTTTTTTTCATCAGAAACGGCAAATGCTTTTTGAGAAACCAAAATCTTACTCAACTTTTTTCTCGGACAAAGGAGTTGGTGTGGGAAGGCTGTCTAATGTATGAAACGTTGGCTGCAGCCTTGCGCCTAAAATACGACCTGGCTGACGGCTCCAAGAAGAATGGAAATGGAATTGAAGTCGATTCCGTAAGAGTTGTTTAGGGAACTCCCAGGTGGACATAAACTGGTGGGCTCCGTGTTCTGAGCACCGTCAACATCGCGACTACGACCGTGCCGGAACACAGCTTGCTCGTCCGCATCCAACATTCATGATTTTGGTTTATATTCTCGTAAAGTTTTTCACGTATGAGTCAAGTGGAATGATTTCATGCGGCTTATAAATCCACAGGATACATTGGCGATAAAAAATAATGCTACTGCGGGTGACTCTGTACAATAAGATAATTTGACTTCGCATACAAGGTAAGGTTAGAGTAAATTTGTTCAAAACTGGAAATGAAACTATTAAAAAATTATGAACAAAGTTAAGCCTCACCTAGGCATCAAAACGTTAAAATTATTGATTGGTGAATCGACATTTGTCAGTAAAAGAAGCCCATTCTTCATTGTTTTATTTTCTATGTGCATTTGACAGAGTCCAAATTATTTTTAGTCATTAGAAAAACAATTTAAATTAGATGTGTTCGGCCATACTAATAGGCAATATATTTACATATACAGCACACGACAAGTAGGTGTAAGCGAAAGTATTATTTCAGAAACAGTAGGGCTTAAAGCCGTGAGAGTTCTCATTTTTTGAAGCACTCTAGCACTGTATTAAGATGCATTTGTATTTCCTTACTGTAATAATTTCATCCTCTCAGAGTCTAAGTTCGATGATTACCCATCTTATCTCACTTTATATATAAGAGGAGATCGAGAAATACAGGAATTCATTTGTAAAACGAAGGTAAACAGATAGGAACAATTAAAAACACGTGCGAATGTACGTCTCTTAGTTTTTACCTTTCTCTTAGCTACCTTTCTCTTTCTTAGCGAGTCATCTATAATTATCAATACTTTTGGCCCGCCAAGCACAGATTTCCCAACCGGATAGTAAATTATATTTTCGGGGCGGCTAAAAAGTTAGACTAGGATGGTTAGGTCTGAGATTATGATTTCTTTGGACAAAGTACCTGCATAGCATTAACACCCCAAGGATAGGTCTGAGATTATGAAATCTTCGGACAAAGTACCTGCACATAGCATTAACACCCCAAGGAAACCTTGGGTCAATGAGGAAATTTAAAAAATTTCAGGAAGATAGAAAAGATGAGAAAAAATTACCCATGCTCTGGGACATAAATAATGGCAAAATTCAATGAAACCATACTGGTTGCTCAGAATTTCGCTGGAATAGTTCGAAGAATTCACGTTTGAACGTTTATTACTGGAAGAGGAAATACAAATTTGGAGTTATAAAATGCAATATCGGAGATAAAAAACATCCTAACTCTGTAGTTTATCAGTCGCGAAAATTTGGATAGGCCCGTGCATCTTTTTGTTTGGTTATTAATTTAGATCTTCATGAACAATAAATCTAAATAGCATTATACGAAAATTTACTTTAAATACCATACTTACGATAGACATTCTACACTAACGCCCTGACTGGCTCAATTGGCTCTATTATTTACGAGCAGACTACAGACTACATGTAGTTTAATATTAACTGTAGGTAAAGAAAAGGAACTCTTCGAGACATATTTTTGTATACTTCCTCTCACAGGAATCTATATTTCCAATAATATAAAAGTAATATGGTGATGAATCAAATAATAAAATATTTTGCTAGACCATTGACCTCTTTTCTACTTCCAGACGGGCTTGTAGGAGGTTCATAAGGGATTTCGTATATTATAAAATTTTCCTCTAAGATATTTTGTAAAATTTATTCATGCACGTCACATTTTTATAAATCACGCTGTGTAATCAATTTACCCAGTTATGTTTGAATACGTAAATAAATCACAATATATTGAGTTGTTTATAAATGTCTCGTCAAAACAGATGGTTCGGCGTTATTGTACTTCACACGCCGTATAATTCTTGGGATCCAATTCATAATAGCCTCTAGTTTATTGGCGTGACACATTGGAGCTCTTGGCCGTATTATGATCGGATAAATTACCCGAGGGCAGACAATATAATACAACGTTTTCTGCCTAATTTTGCTCAGAAACCTGGGCACTTTTCAGATCATCTCATAATTCCTCCTGAACGCGTCTCAAACCTCTCGAATGTGATCTGTGAATGTAAGTTTATTACTAAGCATCCCACCCAAATACTGGAAACCACTGACCCAATCCAGCTCTTTCAGATCGAACAAAATAGGTATTTCTTTCGGGGATGGAGAAGCTTGCATAATATCAGTTTTGTATTCTCAACATAGAATGTTAATTTGTTGGTTGATAGCCATACATTCAAATTCTCAATAATATTTTTCATTTTAAGAACAACATCATCCAGAAATTTCGTGTCAACTGAACAAAAGTTCATACGTAATTACGATAGGGTTTTTTCAACAAAGCCCCTTTCTAAATCCGTTTTTAACCGTTTTTATCAAAAAAATGGAAAATAATGTCTCACAGAACACCAAAGGAGCCATAAGAATACACGTGAAAGGTCTAAAGTTTACGTGATAAGTCGCTTGTAATTATTGACCTTTCATGTCAATTTTCGTTTAAATAAAAAGGACGTCCCTAGCCATGAAGGCTAATTCCGTGTGTACAAGTTCCAACGACCAGCCCCTCGAAGCCCTGAGACGCCGTGTAATGTCTTACCATTGCGCTCGAACAGCAATTGAGTTCCGATCTTTATTATGCCTCTTCTGCCTTAATACTTTGACTGCGATTCTCCATATAAGAAAAATTATCTCCGTTGTGAATGTAAAAATTAAGAATTTCGTTTTCACAAATTTGGTTATCCTATTAATTTTCTTTCTAATGAGAACCAGCTTATTCAATTTATGAACAAAAATTTAACGAAAACTTGAAGATTAGTATTCATAGATGTTAGTGCTTTGGTTACATTAAGTTAGATTAGATGATCGCGTGAGCCCCCTGATGAGGCAAAGTGTTAAGTTCAAATTGTAACATATAAGTCCTCGTGAGTTCTGGCGAGGTTCGCACTTAATTTATGTATCTTCCGTTTTATTTTCAGCATTCACATTTTTCGTCGATTCTAGTTTTTAAGTTTGACGCTTACAATTGATGGGGCTAATCAACTGCACAGTCTTTGATAAAATCTTAACTCATTTCAAGGAAAAAATAGAAAACTTAAAAACAAGCATGAAGTAACTATGACACAAATGCCATCGATTGCAAAGCTATCTGACAGCGGAAAGAAAAAAATCTCTGAAATGTTTGTGAGCAGAACACGTTGTTAGATAAGGATAAGAGCGATATGTTGGATTTAATAAGAGTTATCGATGAGTAAATATTATTTTAAAAATGATATGAAAATAAAGAGCTAAGCAATACTAATACAAAATGTTCTGTGTACTTTATCTAAAACTTTATATATGTATCAAATGTACATTGTAATTCTACAAGCTCAGTGCAAATATAAGTATGATGTTAGGGTAAACGGGTGGGCTCTCAGTGAACCCGTACCTAGAGGTGACCAGACTGTCATTTAACCCTAGAAGTTACAAATGACCAAAATTGAAATAAGAAAATGTTATATCTTCATATAATTGATGTTTTCTTGCTGAATGATTGATTTAAATGGAATAAAATATTCTAAGCCACGAAGAAACGACCTGATTGAAATTTCGAAATGGATCATTTTGACCCATCCGTCATTCTAGTTTTGAAAATACATGAGTGTGTTGGGAATATTACTACCTGTACCTGCCAGAGAGTCAGCTTGAAGTGAGGCCCTGCAGTAGAGGCCGATGTTCGCCTTGCATTGTTTTTGCCTAGTGAGCCGCGGTCGGCAATATCGACCACTGTAAAATGTGCACCGCAGACACGTACGCCTGCCCCCAGAATTTACAATACGCAGTGATGATCGGAGAAGAACGAGCTGCTCTTGGATACTGCTCCCGCTCTCACTGAATTTGAGGGAAGAAATTGTACCTTTGGCATTATGTTAAAAAATAAGAAGTGCAATGACGTGGATTAATGAACCTGTCCAATCATTTAGAACATATGCATGTTACTTTAATGTTACAGGTTATCCTTCTTACGCAGGTATGTCGCAGTAGCTTTTTGCACGATCTGATTTGTGACCGAAATTAGTTTCACGTATTCGAAATTTGTGCTCTTGAGTCATGAACGCATATTTTGAAAACATTACTTTGATTTTAAATGTTTTCAAAGTGAGTAGTAAACTTAGCTATATCAAGATAGTATGTCGACTTGTTCTCTTAATATTCGTGAAGCACAGGTAGGGCTGGAATCATTCTGAATTTATTTTTCGTTAATTTTTATTCACTCAATTTATTATTTCGATGCCCACGATAAGCGTCAGCCGAAAAAGCTTTCTTCATTCACACTCTACATATATCTCACTGCTTGATCGAAATTTTACAAATTCTGGATGCCTGCTCAACGTTCTGTTATACGAAGTTAGTAAGTTTCCGTAGCCCAATATAAAGAGGAACACCTTCGGGCTTGGGATCGCAGGGCCGGACTATAATTACTCCCAAGACTCTCGTTATAGGGTAATTATTATTCTCCCTGTTGCAGGCTTTCAAAGAAAAGCATCATCATGGGAGCTCTCCATCATCGCCTGTAACTGCTGGTCTTGCCTGCGTAGAGTTGGAGTGTTCGAACACAACACGATGCAGGCTCAGTTATGACGGCCGCTCACCCGTTACCCTCCAGGCGCCTTCCGTCATCTTGCTGCTTCAACTATTATCAAGGATACGATTCTTGCAGGGACGTAATGAGCATTCATTTGACTTGATTAATGTGGGAACGAACACTAACTTTCAACAAGTTTAATCAACAACTTAAGAATGATTCAGCTTGCACTTGGGTATGAACATATATTGGACATCTTGATATCGAATGAGGCTTGATAAAGGTTTAAAGTGAATATCATTGCTCGCACACATTTTTATCGAATGAAATGAGTTATTACGAATGAAATTTTGATTCACAGCGTTATCAATCGATAAATTCTGGAAAAAATGTTTGTCGAAATTTGTCATTCATGTGAACGGGTACGCAGTAAACGTACCTCGTCCGAAAAGAAATTAACTAGTAAATCAAGTTTGAAAATGTCTAAGCCCCAACTTCGCAGTCAGTTTTCACGAATCAGGACTTGAGAGGGCAGAAGACTCGCAAGAGCGATGGTAGCGCAGCGTCAGTGTACCTCGAGTTATTCTACCGTAGTGTAACGTACGGCACGGAGACTAGTTAAGAAAGTTGGTCTATAATTGCAATACAGACTGTTGTAATCTAACGCTTTACCGACCGAATTATTTTGGTTCACGGGGTGCATTTTGGTTATCAAGAAAAACTATTAGCATTCTTGTAAAAGTGGATTTCGAAATCCGTATAGACGATAAAGGGTTGAAAAATACGACTGGTTTCGTTAGGTAGAAAAATGGGTGAACGAAAACCACTCTAGCATAGTAATTTTCAGACATGACATTGTTCAAAATCAATCGATGGACAGCATTAATTTTTAAATGAGAATTTTTACACTCAGAAAAAACAGTCCCGTACGTCTTCCGGTTCCAGTTGGACCCAAAGAATGACGCAGCGCTGACGCTGTGTGAAGAAAGTAAGTCTCCAGTCCCAAGTCGGGGCCGCGCACATCTGCAAGTGTAATGCGCTTCTGGCGTGAACTTTTAGCTGATTTCCTCTCTAAAGTTGCTCACTTCAATTTTTAACAGAACAAACAAAACTGAGGCAGATATGGGTCCCACTGCTCTTCAGCATGTGGCTGAGACAATATTGGGAACAACTCTCGAATATTTCTTTGTTTGTGCATTCAAGTCAGAGCTTTCGTTTCCGCATTTTTGATAGCATTTTCAGTTCTACGTAGACATTATACTGACAAATTTATTTGATATTTAAAATCCGAGGTATTGTATGCATGATTCTGACTCATACACTAGTGTATCTTAAATTTAAAATATTCATCTATTCCTATACAAATAGTTTGGTCTAAATACCCTAGTTTTTGTAAGGGTCCACAAGTAGTGCCTCGCCTGAGTTTAGTTCATTGTGTGTAATTGGTTATTCGAGTTTATATACTGTGTCAAATGCATGATAAATTACTTGCTGTAAATAAACGTTTCAAATTTTGCAGCGTGTTTGAGCTTGCACGTTTCCACACCGCCAAGTCTCTCGTTTACTCTATTGAGTGCTGCCCTGCGAAGTAATGTGTTGAATTTCCTGTACCGTTTACTAAACGTACAGTGAACCTTCGATAATTCAGACTTCAATGATCTGTATTACGCAAAAATCCGGATAATTTCTGGGTCAAGACATTTGTTTGAAAATTCCGAATTCCCTCCTGAATTTATGATAAAATCTGGATGGTGAGACGTAGTTTGAAATGCAAGGAATATAGGCAAATAGAAATGCAAAATTTGTGGGAAAATGCGAAAAAATAATAGTTCACGGCCACCCTTTAAATTTACACTCGATTACAAAATGATTGAAGTATACGAAAATAATCACCTAAAATATTCATTCGTAACATTAAAAAAAAATTACACTGAGTCTACACGAACATTAAGCTTAATAACATAAACAAATCTGAAAGAATTTATGTTAAGAACTACATTCTAAAAATATATTGCCGCGAGTTTTACAGTGTTGCATTTTTGGCCCAATGAGTATTTACCTTTGTTTCATATTTATTTGAATGTATCAAGTTTATTCACACGTATGGCAAAAATAGCGAGGTGCCCAAGTTTTGTTTTATCTCCTAATTTTATACCGAGATACTCGAGGTACACTTGCAGCACGAACGATGTTATATTCCTGTTTTGCCTTCACACCATTAACTTACCACAAATGTAACAAAAGGAATCTGCAGACTTTTTGCAGCCTCTTGACACCGTATCGAACACTCTATGTCAGTTTTCAAGCGTCTACAGCTATCCGCCGACAACAACACGTTTGATTGCGGACGATAAGCACCAACAATAGCTTTGACACTGACAGTGAAGATATTCAAATTGTTAAGGACGAAAGTGCTACCATCTGTCAGTTGATGATGTGAACGAGTTATTTTCATCATAAACCAACTGATGATAGTATTTCTTATGTATTTAAATCTGGCAGTAGGTCTTATGTTTTTATTTTCCAATTTATGACACTTTTGATAGATAGCGATTGCAAACAATTTGAACGTGATTGAGAAATACTAAGTTAATTTCTGAACTCAGAGCACATAAATACATAGGGGTCCGTCACTAAATCTTGAGAAACATGGTGCATCCGAAAAAATGCAGGCTAGTGTAATACTATCCCTAAAGTGAAACACGTAGGTGGAAGCAATAGTTTACCGCTGCTTGCTTTCAAAGGCATGGAAACATTAGAAATCTTTGAAGGAATTTTGAATAGTGCAAAGTTGCAAAGTATCGCAAAATATGAGAAGAGAATTTGCTCAAGTTAGTAAATGAACTTAGCTCGGAAATGAATCTTGGTTCCATTTGGGGAAAATGACCTAAACATGCAACCGCCGCATCCCGTTAATAAATACAAGATAAAAAGATTGATCACCATGGCTTAGCCCCTCATCGGATTTAGATCGGATAGAATATTGGAGACAATTTGAAATTCAGATCCCCACAAGAAGAGTTGCCAACCTTGATGAATTGAATATTGATACCAAAGGAGAATTGACTCATATTCCGATTCAGGTTTGAGAGTGTACGATAAAATCTTATAAAAAACGTTTAAGAACATTAAGGAGAAAAAGAAGTTAAAATAAAATTGACTCTTTTCAGGTATTAAATATTTTTGTTGCTACCTGTTTTTAATAATTGTATATGGATTTTTTATAGATGGCAATAATACGTTTTGGTTACGCAAATATGTGTATAGTAATTAATACTGAATTTGGGAGGATTTACATACGTAGTTACGTCTCGTTGAAAATTAAGATATCCTTTTTTATTATTATTTAAAAAAAAATTCACCTCACTAGGTATGAAAGGATCCGTACTTAAGGTCTGTTTCGGGATATTTAATTTTCTGTGAAATTTTATTCCTTATCTTGATGTGTTTCTAGGGTATTTGACTTAAGTACTGATATATTCGTAGTGCATCCTACGTGCGTGAGATGAACCTGAAGAGAATGATTTTGTGACCATAATATTTTGAGAATGGAACAAAAAATGAACATATCGTTATGTGTACGTACTTTAGTTTTTTCATTTGGAATTATGTCTTAGGTTTTTGTTGCTGATGAGATGGCATTTTTTATTAGTTGTGAACTCCTTTCAAAAATTTATTGAGACTTAAGAGTTTTGAAACAAACGATGAAAAAAGTGTATTAAAGTATCCGAAAAGAATTGAAACTAATGTTTCATTGATACATACTTGCAAATGAACCTGTACTATTCAAGAGAGTATCGGCTAAATTTGCGACTATGATTTGATTACTGAGGAGTAATGGTTGTAAAATGGTGCTTAATTGAACAAATAAAATGCAAACGAAATGCAAATCGCCAAATTTTGTTCCAAATATTATAACTCAACTGCCCTGTTCTGGAAAATATACATTTTGCTGATAGGTCACCAGATGGGTTCCCCAATCTGTCATTTTTAGCATGGTTTAGTATTACAATTCTGAGTGTCCGTTCGTGTGAACCGCCACATTCGCAAAAAATAATGAATTAAAAAGAGGGATGAGTATTTGAACAAGAGAATTTTCTCCATGAAATCTTCTTGTCACTATTCCTAAATTTCTGGAACGGTGGCAACACTGACGATCGCTCAGAGACGCTCTAGGGCGCATCGGACCCGGCCAGCCCTCCATCAAAGAGCTTTTTATTTGAGCCTCGACTTTAATTTGTTGCAAAATAGAAATGACGAGCGCTCGGGAACCGAAACTCGATGCAATATTAAACCCTTAAGAATCGAATATAGAGGATAATTATCAGATATCCAGGGGTGCGTTCATTTGCTCAGCGGTTATCGTTCAGTTAAGTCGTACTGCACTGGAAATTGTAAGCCTGATGAATCAACATTAATACATTTATATAAATTAAATTTTGCTATATATTTATATGTGATGAAGCACAAGCATCAGTGAAACTAAAGGAAAAAGAGGGCAATCCGAACGTTATTTGCTCTTGCAACAAATTTCAAGAACTTAAGAATTAATACTGTACCAGAGAGTTTAAAAATGAAAATAAAAAAGTATGATAAATTGAAACCATTATTTGATCATATTCTACAAAATGTGAAGAGGCAATGTCCTTGAAATATGAAGATAAATAATCTGTTTTTTCTAAGCATAATATTCTACAATTATATAGTTATTCGGTTTTAATGTTGTTTGATGATATTTTCCTTTTAAATGTTTTTTTTTAATTTTGATTAGTAAATTGGAATTGTCCCTCCATGAACAATTTATGGGAGAAGATGAGCATTTCACTAAAAAAAAAACGCAAGATCTCCTAACTATTAAAAGTTACGAGTCTGCATCAAAACTATTCATTGTAAATCCATGTTCTCCAAATATGAGTCAAAGTGTAAATCAATGTGCATAAAAATTTGCTTGATTTACAGTGGCATCCGAAATTGAAGAACAAAAAGGAACAGTACGATATTTCTGTGGTTATTGTAGCAAATTTTCTCCAATTTCCAATGATGATAAGCAATCTTTATCCTTGAATATTTCGCAAAGTTTCAGGTTGTGTTAAAATTAACATAGAAAGTGTTAAAATATTTATTATTCATGAAGCGTCCATAATTAAGTAAAATGACAAAAAAAGTATGTTAATCTTCATTGATCCGGTTATCTGAAGAAGCAATGTGAAGGTCAAGAGTGTGGCGGTTGTTTATAATCGCTGCTGTGCGCGAAGTCAAGGTCAACCTCTACCATCCATATTATGGTCAATTTTAAGCACTGGTCAATGCAACCAATGCTCTAACTGATCATTTGTGCCCATCACAACTAGATGGTCCTCTTTTTGATGTGCTGCTATCATGCAGGATTGGCTCCTGTTACCTGAAAACACAATTGAGGACATGGAGCTGCATGGACTAGACTTCTAAGCTCCAATAACCACAAAGAAGAAGAAGAAGACGAAGTCAAGGTGGATGCGTCCGTTCATTAAATGTGAAATTGTTGAGCTAATAAAGAATAATCACACGATTAAACAAACTGCATTTAAGATAAGCCTTTCGAAAAGTGTTAGCAGAATTTAAAGTTATATAATATCACAGGTAGCACCAATAGTGAGAACAAACCTGGAAGGCCTCGGAAGACTACAGCTAAAGAGGACAGATTGTGGGATTTCTTTCAAACTGCAGGTGGGATTTCTAAAAAAAGTTGAAGATAAAATTAAGGTTTCCAGGTAAACTGTCTCTAGACGCTTAAATGAAATCGGGTTTTTCGCTCGGAGTCCTTAGAAGAAGCTCTTAATTGATAAGAAAAACTGAGCAGCAAGATTGGCATTCCTCAAAAAGCATGCACTTTGGTCAGAAAATGACTGGTGCAAAGTTTTTTCAGTGTCGAATCGAAGTTCAATGTTTTTAGAAGTGATGGCAAGTAGTATGTAAGAAGGCGAAGAGGTGAATCTTCAAATAAAAACTCCATTAAGAAGACGGTTAAATCCAGGTAGAAACAGCTTTATCGTTTTTGGAATGATTTCTGGGTAAGGTTTGTCACCTCATGAGCTCTTAAACGCGAGAGTGAATGCTGGGATATATATATAAGAACTTGTTTGAAAACCATGTTGGTTCAGTAGAAAACTTAGAAAAATATTGGGCAGAAAGTTATAAACCGAAATCCATCAAAAGATGAAGATTTTTTGTCTTTACTAACAGGAAGAATAGGCAAAATTTACCATTACAGATTGCTAAACGTTGGTGAAATCCCGTCTGAGAAGATGTGCAGCAGTTACGGAAAAGAAATGTCTACATATTAAATGTTTGATAATAAATAATAATTACTATATATTTTTCCTTAATTTGTGCAACTGGTGAATTGTTTCATAACTTTGGAAACTTCAAAAACAATGCACATTTCACACTTTCTTTTGTTAATTTTCATACACCCTGAATATATGCGAAATGTTTGAGAATGAGGATTGTTTATTATCGGTGAAAATTTTAGAAAATGTGTTCCACTAACTACTGGAATATCTGTTTTCCTTTTCGTTTCTTAATTTGGGATGCCACTGCATATGCTTCTCTTTGTCAAGAACTTCTAAATGGTCTAATGCTAGATTTGTTATTTCATGAAAATTAAGTTTAAAGAAGATTCCAGTGTATACCCCATTACTGGTCATTGAATGATCAATAACTGAGAATCAGAAGCAGATAAACCTTGCGATGAAACTTTCCAAATTTAATATACAATATTTATTGATAATACGAACATGTAAGAATTTTGAAACTTTGCAATTATTACATAAATTCAAATTTAAAAGCGTGTAAGCCTCATGGGATTTACAACAGGGAATATCGTGGGAGAGGGCTTATATGTTTATAAATTAATGATGCGATTTACGAGAAGTATAACAAGTTTTCATTCTCTTCCAGTGGGTGCATGTTAAACCTGGCCTGTAAAACCTGCCAATGAAAGAAGTTTAACTGAACAAAATAAAACTGCAAGAACGCCCCTAAATCCACTCGAAGCATTTGTCCGAAAACAGAGTAACTTCAGGTGCTGCTTAGTTAAAAAATATATGAAATAGATTCACATAATATTAAAAACAACTAAGAACAAAATAAGATCTCGAAACTCGTATGAACCAAATATTTTCTTTGCCGAATATCGTTCAAACAAAGCTGTTGGTCAGCATTAGGATGTCAAGCTAGTTTAACGTTTCTAACGAAATAGTGGTATATCTTCGCGAACTCAGTGAAATGAATAATAAGTGCTGCTTTATTCTTCACTAAATAACTGAATCTCAATCACATTGCAGAGTAATATGCACGAGAAATTGATGAATATTCTAAATGATGCGCTTTCCATCTTGAGAATTTCTCCCAGCGATGGAAACTGAATAGCTGTATTTTTTAAATCAAAATGCTACACAAACAGTGGTTGGGACCTGGCAATCCGTCGGATTCTCTTCATTTGTGATTATCTTCGTTCATTAAAAGTAAGATTACACTTTTCTTATGCTGAAATCTGAAGCAATGCTTAATTTTTTGGTCGTTTCAGAGTTTCATTCCCTAGCATCACTCAAAATATCGAGTATGTGAATTTGGTGAATTATACAAATAAACTCTACGACACTTATTAAAAGGGAAGAGAACGCTTTTGAAAATAAGAAATGCTGCATGGTTATTTTCAAAATCAAACAGCTCGAAGTATGTGGGAGGAACGTCACGAGTTTCTGATATCCGGAATGATCGCAAAACCAACGTATTCGTATGGACTGAACATTACCCAGCGGACAGTTACTTGTACAGGTCCATAGCCGACATTCTTCATAGTGTTCAAGTGAACAGTCTTCCGCCTCGCTGGATGAAGATTCGGGCCTCAAAGAGACCGAAGTGCTGAAACCAACGTGGGCTCGAAACTGAAGTCATTTATATTTCATTGAATTAAAAGCAAATTTTACCTCGATGGTTATCGAAGAACTTTCACGTGATACTATTCCATTGAATTCAGAATTAAACTTGAATTCAAGCTCAGATATTTTTGGAGGCAAGCAATCCATAGTCTTTGAGGACCCCCGCTGTGACTGGCACCTCAGCTCCAGGCTTTGAAATTGCTGTATTCATCTTGGAAAATTTTGTTCAAAGACTAATTCCGAGAAAGTCAGAAATAGAGGACCTTGATTAAGGTAGTGACCTAAAAAGAAAAACCCATTGATTCCATTGAAAAAATTTGCTCGCGGAAGTTATGATGACTTGGGGCAAATCAAAATTTTATATCACATGAAAGCTTGTGTGTCCAATCTAAAGCCCTGCCTACACTATCAAGCTCTCCATCAATGAAGAACACACCAAAACCCAAACAAAAACACCAACCCTTCTGAATCGTGCCCCGACTGTGCATTCGGCCGCATGAAGTTGTATGAGTGCAGAATGTAAATAAACGACAATGCTCCTTGAATACGTGAATTGAGTTGATGTTTGATACTGTTTAATTTTATTTCTTAGCAGTAGTTAACCATGTAGGTATTATTTTTATATAAGTAATGACGTTTTTACCCGCGTTTGAAAAATCTGGAACCACCATTCTTCATTGCCAGCTACTGTTTAAGCGATTGCCTGCTACTAGTTATGCTAAATTAACTAACCCTCGATTTAAACGAGTTCGTATAAAAAAATTGAGCTATTATCCTATGAATAAATTACCAAAATAATAATTTTCCCATAAAATAAAATATTCATTAGCTCTACAGTCATAATATACTGATAACACTTAATAAATTGTTTCAATTAATGTCAAAAAGAAAATACAGTCAGATCAATTTAACAAAAGAAATAGCTCCGGGAATAAATAAAAACCCACAGTTTCTGTTGATCAATTTATTAAATATTCTCGAGCCACAACAGCATCAACAATAGATGAACAAGCGACTGTACGCTGTTTCTACGAAAGATTGTGTTTGGAGTTATTCAGCCCGTTGGAAAACACGAACACACCGAATTCTGCCAGAAAGCAAGGTGTGTTCGTGTTCGCGGAGAGTTGAAAAACACAAAATTCGCTCCAAAGATTGATAGTGTGAAAAGGCCTCAACATTCGAAGAATGGTCACGGAACCAAATAAGCACATGACGACTTCAAAATTGTCCGAGTTGTCCAAGGTTACACAAGAGAATGTGCCACTCAAATTTGTTAATTCATACCATGTGAATGTGAATTTTCCAGGGGGCTTGAAAACGACTCTTTTATCGATTTTGCTATTTCTAAAAGAAAAGGAGTCCAAATATAACATAACGGGTAATACTAGTAGGTACTAAGTTTCAAAATAGACTATGAATTCAAGCGTGTACTTCTTTAGTTTCGACAGGCTAATTTGCAAGGCTTCGTTTATTAGTGTTCATCCAATTTAGAACTGGCCAAAATTGCAAATTGTGAGTGTATTTCACAACTTTTCAATCCATGAGAAGAAATAACGGCTGTTAATATGCACTCTACTTGTTTCACTCAAGTACTTAAATCGTCTTATTCCCATCAGTTCGTCCGATTCCCTACAAGAAGCATCAGTCTTGCGATCTAGTCAAGCGGGAAACAGCTTGGACATTCAAATAAGTCTAAAGATAAACATTTACTCACTGAAATTGATAAAATCATTCAACATTTGGTTCCTAGTAAACCAAGCAAAACCGTGTTTACGGTGTCTGTTCCAGCATTTCGTCACCCGGCCTGGCTTGAATGAAATTGGAAGGTGCTATTAACCTAGTCATGTATAAACATGGCCTCTCGCGCTCCAGCGCTCGGCCGCTCACTCGTAACGCCCTACAAAAGAATGATTGAGGCGGAGGCATGCTGATCAGAAGGCCGGCCATGCTTCTGGGCTGCTTGGACTTGAACGGAAACGAGCTTTTCGTTTTTCTTTTTTAAGGCCTTATTTTGATCATCAATGCGTACGGAACATTTAGCATTTCACTATGTAACAAAATTTTAATGTTGTCTCGATAATCGGTTAAAACAATAATATCATATTTTTTCCAAGTGAAAAACTAAATAGTTTAATTCTAGAATTTTGCTTCAAGATCAAGACAACGAATTTTTTAATTTATTTTTATTTTAGGTAACACTAGTAATATGTAAAATACAATTTTCACAGTTTCTTTTCTAACCTTCCATCTTAACAAAATTGTTCGAGTTCATTGCGTGTTAAGACTCATAGGAAATGGCTAATCATATGTACTAAACAACCCAATCTATAAAAACGCAGCGTATCGATGTTTTTGCAACATCATCATGATCTTGTGGGTCACATTCAAGTATCTGATTTTGGGCCTACTATATCACCGAATTGTTTACAGTGTGCAAGATAAAGATTTAACCAGTGATGAGGAGTTCTTCTCGTTCCTTAATGTTTTAATTTTAATAGAAGGATCCTATGATCAACAGTATCAAATATTTTTTGTACTGAACGATTGAGAATATGAGAAAACCCTTGTCGATGATTGAGTAAAGATACTGAAGATGATTTAGAAAGGCTGCATTTGTTGACCTTTGGCAACCGAAAGACAAATGGTTTGTTACAAGGACTTAATTTCGTTCAGCATATAAATAGAATTTATTGTACGCTATTTTTTCGAATTTCGTATTATAAATTGAAAGGACAGAGATTGGGCTGCACTTATTAAGACACATTTAGCGTCGTTTTGAAAAATTGAAGTTACTCTTGCTATTTTCAGGGTGTTAAGGACAATTCTACTTGAAAAAGATTTATTTGTTAAATTAGCAAGTACGAGTGAAATTAAGTAAGCTATTGATTTGCACACCTTAAACGCTACACGTTTTAAGGCAGTGATAGAGTTTACAACCTCAGTATTAAATACAGGTGTGAAAAAAAAGATTTTCACACCTGTACCTGATTAACTTATCTCACTTATCTGATTAACAGATAAGTGAGTCAGATACTGTAGGTGATTATTTGAGTTCGGATCATTTTGAACGCTGTCAGCAATTTTTTGCTTATATTTACGAATAAATTATTCAAACATATCTGCAATACCTTCCTCGCAGGGGTAAGTAATGTTATTATTCACAGTTTTGTTATTTGTTTTTATATTCTTAATTTGATTTATATGGCGAATCCAAAAGTTTATAAGTTTTATTTGCAGTTACTTTTTAGTTGGGAGAAATATTGATGAAAATAGCTCATTTTTTTGCAGATCTAATTTGATTTGTTATACAATTTCTGAATCTACTGTATAATTCAGGTGAGATTTTTCCTGGAGCTTTGTTATATTGAATTTAATATCTCGAGTGATAAAAGGTTTTTACGTATCCTTGTTGTGTGAAACTAGGCGTAATAATTAAACCACATTTATTGTACGTATCATTTATGATTTACTCATCATTTACACTATCTCATAGCATTAGCAATGTCAATTTTGTTTGTGACAAAGTTCAAGGGAAAAAGGTTTGCAGTCTAGGGGCTTCAATTTCAGGTATATATTCGTGCATTCGATCAATTTCTCATGAACACGAGGTAACCGTTGGCGTGTTTCTTTCTTCAGTCTTGTATGAATAACAAAAACTAATCAAAAATGGAATACCCCCAATACTCGCAGAACAACCGCTTCCTTTTATGGTGCTGAGCAGCATTTTCTGTAATTTTTATTTATTTACCTATTTCTTACTTATTATCTCTTAGCTGTCAAAGAGCATTCATTTCTGATTGAGTGTATGTAGTAATTCGATGCCAAAATTACTCTTATCACGAGCAGAAAGTGAACTCATACATTGTAACTCGAGGCAGAAGTTTTTTAAAGTCTCAATAAATTCACGCGTAATAATCCAGCTTAATCATCTACCCAGTTTTTCTAACGCGGCTAAAACAGCTATGCAAGATGTTTCGTATGCCAGTACATCCTTGTCAACTACAGCCTTTGGATTATAAACAAGCTGAATGTTCATTGACAATGTCAAATAATAAATCTCTTGCTTTCGCTAGGTTTATTTTAAAGACTACGATATTTCGATCATATATCAAAACTTTTGAAATGGTCTCTCAACAATTCTAAATTCATTAATAACATTATCAATCGCTGGTTTCATATTCCTAAAAGCTTCAGAGGCAGAATGATTCAGCTTGTACTCATATAAAGCACATGCCATTGTTTGATTTCAATTGTATACGTCACGCTTAATGGCAACAATGTACAAACGAATTTTAACGTGTAAGAAGCAGTCCGGTATTAGGTCAGTTACGGTTTTATGTAAACAAGAACCGGGAAGATAAAGTAATATTTTCAAAACAATCAGTCAATTGCAAATTATCCTTATAAGTGAATCAAACTGTGTGATGATGAGGAAGGCATTTTCCTTCTTTCCGAAAATACTTGTTTTGTCTACCCAAAGAGTGTTACTTTAGAAGCGATGCAGCTTTCAGATGCTGAAGCTGATTGAAGTAGAGATCAGCAGTAATTCGTGATTGGGGTCTAAAAGTTCGTCGTCAACAGTTCGTTCAATATCCCATCAAAATCTTTCAAAGAGACCTCCACTCGGATGCTGAGTGCACTTGCTCACGCGAGTGATTCACACATGGCGGTTGTACTAATGTTAGTGTAATGGCTCCACTGCCATCAGCACAGCAGTTACACCCCTCCCCAAAAATGTTGTTTAATTTCGTGAAAATAATTAATCTCAACAAGCGACACTTTGTTAATGATTGCCCAGAGACAGGCCGCGCTAGACCCACTTTTCAAACATTAAATCTTTTCAACTTTTTTGCAGGTTCCTTAGGACAATTCCTTTGGGTTAGGTTAAATTATGCTTTATATTTTTCAAAGTAGTGGTTTGCATTGCTGGGATCACAGCTTCTATTTAATCGGAATCAAATTTCTCAGATATTATTTAACAGCGTTAAAAATTGAAATCATTAATTTGAAGGAGACAAAACCACCTCCAACTACCGAACTCATTTTCAGCACGATTCTCATAATCGCTATAAATGTACTTCACTGCTGTACTTCTGTCGGCAGCTTTATGACGCTCATGGCTGGAAGTACGTCTAATGTGATCTTTAGATATGACGATTTTAAGGGTAGGTAAACCTAGAGGGAATGAACTGGATTTATAAAATATGAACAAGGTACAACTTTACTTACGGGATTCTAGAAATATAAATGTCACTGTTTTAGTGAATGCTGTCCAAAATTTTGATCGGAAAAATCAGCCGTTAATTTTGTGTTAAACTTGAAAAATAACTGTGACTTTCTAAGCTGATTTGAAGTCTTTGATGTCAGCAAATTACCCCCGCGAACTAGAATGAGAGATTATTGATTAACTTACCTCTCACTTGCATGTATTGTACGAGTATCACTGTACTTATAGATATTTTTCGGAAAACACAGAAGACACAGAAATAAAACATCGACAGTGGGTACAAACATCTTAAAACAGATGCACGTTAAAAACAAAGCTTTCTAGTTAAACAGGACTCATCTTCAGGATTAGTGAAACGGGATATGTTTTCTGGATCTGAAAGAGATAATAGTTCATTCAACAAGTGGGAGGAAAAATCATCCTAAATTCAAACATTAAAAGGGACAGAAGTGTCTGCTCCATTTAGTGACGGCGTATATAAGAACTGTCTTCAGTGTATTTTGAACAAGCATTCGAAAATATTTCGAGACCATCTGAATTAAACCAACTACTACGATCTGCCTTTGTCTCTCCATGCTAGAGACCCACATCATTACCTGGCGCCATCGGAGTTATTGGCCGTAATTACGTAAAGTGGCCGATATTGCCCGACTCTGGCAAGAGAGCATTGTTTTTGAAGACATGCAAGCCGGAGGGCAATGGGTGAAGGTTCTGTTGACGCTGCTACGACCAGCTTGGTATCACAAAACTTTCTGCCAAAAATATTATTCCTTGTCATCAAGACGTACATCTTATGTACTACTTCTTCGAAATTTTCTCAGTGTCTTAATGTTTTTATTACGCTTAAAACCTATTGAATTTAAATTTAGTATGCCCGATAAATGAATATTTCTATCCCTTTGCTCTAATTGAGCTTAAATTTTTCTGTGGCATTCTTAAAAGATGTTTCTTTCGATACTCATCGGTGAGTGTTGGATGATTCGAGGTGGCATTGTAAGTCGGATGAAGTGTCATTTCACGACATCTTGCGGACTATAAAACGACGACTGGTGGTCCTCGATACACGTCGTATCGGTTTTGTAAGAAATTTTAACTTCGAATGTACGCTTTTGAGCTTTCAACTGTAAACAACCATCATACACATCATACAGTATACAAATAATTTTATACATCGATAAGCACTTATTAGCGATAAATTTCCTCATATATTACGTGAAAGTACGCGTTAAATGTGACTAATTCCATTTCGCTAAAGTGAGCAAGTAGTTCCGATTTTTATTCTCGTGAATAATTATCCCTAACTAATGAAGCTGATGACTCGAGAAGCTTCATGTGTTCTCTTTCGTTAACATGAATTCTTTGTTAAAAGTATTTCATAGAATTGAACAACATTGGAAGACTCATCAAAGCATATTTTAAAACAAATTGGAGCAAATTTGCGTAGTATTCCATGAGATTCACAAACCAATTGTGGCGTCTGTCCTATACATGTACGCGGAATGAAATAATCGTCTGCGAAAAAAACGCTTGTACGCCATGCGCTTATCTGTCCTATTTACTCCTATTTACCCTTTACTGGTTCACGTACAGAATTCGGTACACTCGAAGGAATTTCTTCTACATAGGTTTTGTAATGGCAGCCTAATAACAGGAAATATTATCCAACTGTCTTGGTTTGTTTTGTACCCATTAATGCATTAATGTGCTCTGTAGAGAAAATATTCATAATGTAAGAAATGTTAGTCAACTAGAAAGGAATTTGTGCTAAAGAGGCAATGAATTTAGTATCGTTGTGCATAGTACTAGGGCTAAAAATATTATTGTAATACGAATCATTGATGGTAAAATGTAGTTAAAGGGATAATTAAGTACTTACATACCCGTACATCATCTGAAAATGCAGTAAACTGCTTTATCAACGTTGCATTTTAGCTTGAATAAATTTAACATGGAGACAATATTTCTAAGAGACACAAAGACCCGTGTAATCCAGTTGAATGATTGTGAATTAAGTTCATTCTAGGCTTTGGATGAATGTTTCACGCCAAATGTTCGACTTCCGCCTCCAGCCTCCATTGGATGACCATGAGATTATGCAGTCCGGCTCGTCTATTCTTTTTAGGGCATTTGTCATTCAGATATGCGTCACAAGAGCCAGTTCAGTCTTGGTTTTATATTAATGTACGGAACAAAATGAATTTTTTAGTCGTACTAAGCATGAATTAAACGCTAATTAATTGAATATCTATCGTAGGTTTTCCCGTGATCGACACAGCAGAAAGATCAATTTACTCAGCTAATGACAACGCTTGGCAACTAGATGTATGTTACAAAAGCTGTGCAAAAGTAAACGTTAAACATTGACAGCAAAAAATAAGTCTGGAACCGTGTGCGCTTTTCCCCAGCATTCTAACATCACGTGCTGCTGCAAGCTCATTAGCTAAAAGCACTATGCATGACGAAAATATGGAATTATGTAATAATGTTTGAGGTATCCTACAGCGGCGATGGGCAGACTTCAGCGGCAGGGAACAAAGCACAGGACGCCTGGAGCTCCTCCTTGGCTGCGCGCGACGAAGAAGCCGCGTAGATCACGCGTCCGCCTCTAAAGCCTGCTCTGAGATTCAATCCGTCGCGCATTTCCCCCAAGACTCTTTCCGAACGGCCGTCATTTGGCTTTTGTTGTTTCGTTCGCGACAGGATGGCGAGAAATGCGGGTGATGGGAGCAATAGAACTCCTTGAAAGCCTCGATACGGATGCCTATTGGAATTTTTCAATATCCATCCGAATACAAATATATGTTTTATCCATCCTTGCAAAGTATTATTTTGAATTAAGAAGACACAATTCATCCATCTCAAAATTTAAATGATATCGAACGGGCGTAATGCTTTTTAGCTTAGGAAGAATACATTATTCTACATTGAAGATGTATAAATGTTTCACGTCTGGCTGTCAGTCACAAATATTTTTACAGAAGACCCAGCACATCTGGATCGCACCTGAATGTTATTCGTATGGCACTTTATCTAGGGCTTTTATTCCGCAGAAGAGGATCCGGAGCTGTGGGATCCAAGTTTATGTTGTGTGAACGGCCAGAGACTGGGCCATTATGACCTGAGTATTGCAGAGCTGTCTCAACCAAAGCCACGGCCAGATTTCAGCCGAAAATACGAGAGGCCTGCACGAGTAACAGCAGAGACGGACACAGGAACATATAATGGTGTCTGCGCGGCACAGCTTCATCTCGCCATCATCGACTGGGCTGTTCCGGTTTCGATAAAAGATCTGCATCCAAATGCAGAGTGAGCTGTAATCGGGCGTTTCTCGGCTGGGCTGATGACTCCAGCCTCGAATCTGAAAAGACTGCTTGTTTTTCCAGCACAGGGAGCTACGTTTGGATGTTTTATATTTGCATCGACTGACATTGCCACAGACTGTAGATTTTCTAGAAATTATAGCAGAACTCAGTAAAGAATCAAGTCCGGAGTAGCTAAAAATGTACGGAAACTTCATCTTAACTTGAGTTGCCATTCGTAGAGGGAAATTTTTTGGAAAAATCAAGCGAAGAGCTCACCGCTCAGAGCGAGAGGAAATCATGAGGAAGGACCACAGAAAATATATAAATCCCTCGACATCTTTCTATTAATTAGAAAAAAATTCTTAGTAATAATTTCTTTTAATCCGGTTACACAGATGGCGTTATGAAGTCATGGAATCTAGCTTCCACTCAATGTCGCGTAAAAATTAACTTCTTGGTACAATTAAATACTTTTTTGGTGAAATGATTTTATTTCAAAACGCATTCAGTTCTTCTGGCGCTGGAAGTGATAAGTGAAATGAACTGCCAAGGGACCGCTCCAGACATGCGATGCCTCTGAGCTGGCACTCAGGACTCAATTGGTCGTGCCTACGCTAGCGATTGATTGGGGGTTAGTGAGATGTAACGAAATAATTAATTGAAACGTCTTCGCTGATATATACAACGAATATTAATTCAGAGTTGTTTATGAACAAGTTTGATAGAAGGCTAATCGATGATGGTGTATAAGTGTCATACTTCACACAAAGCGCAATGAATGGTGAGCAGTCAAAAGTTAAGAATTTTTCCAGTCGTTGCAGGTGGCAAGTTAATGGCAATGGATATACATACATGTATATATATATATATATATTAATTGTACATATACATACAATAGTTCACGTAGAATATATGCTTTTACTTGGTCTGGTAAATGAAACGAATTTGATCGCTATGATTTTCTCATATGTTTTCGGCCACTTATTTTTTTCAAGTTTTAGTTTGGGCCAATTTTCATAACATGAAAACTTTTTATGAGGCTATGATTTAAGTCGTCAAACAGTCAACCTATTTTTTTAATACGTACAGCTCGAAAAGGTATTTGATATTGCATTGGTTATATTTCTAAGGAAAGTCCTTTTTGCATTATAATTTACAATTCAAAAATGCATGACGAGAATTTTAAGATGAATTTAATGTATTTCCTGGTTTGCAATAGAGCGCAAACATGAGTAGTGAATTTTTTTACTTTTTCATAAATTGTCTACTTGTGGGAAAAAACAGAAGGAGTCTGCCTTCTCACATATCAACTCGAGTCTGCCTTCTCACATATCAACTTAGGCATGGGCGTAACTACTTCTTAATAACTGGCTAAAATTTGGAAGTAGTATTTTCGTGATGTTATTTTAACTGTATTTTCAAAGACGATTTGTCGATTTAGATCGCTTTTAAGATTCGTTTTTTCTCCCGTTGACTTGTAACTTAAAGTGAAACTATGATTTTGGACAGCTCAGTGCTACATAATTTCATGTTCTATAACTCATACAGAGCGGGGACAGAAGGAATTGCAAACATTTCATTTTTATTTAACATCGTGCAGGCTAATATTCGTACAACTCGTACAGAATATATATTTTGCTATGTATAGTGAACACATTTAATAGAATTCCTCCTCATAGTAGTGCGTGGTCTCATGTTCGTGTAAAACATATATGACGTTAGAAGAAAGTGTTCAACCAAAATGGCATTTTATATTTCATATTTTGTTACGAAATCTTTGTATGGTTTTGATGAGTTGAAATTAAGCATTTGCATGCCTGTAGACTAGAGGTATAAGAGCTCATTTTTCAACGCATATTCTTTTCAACTCATCAAAATTCATCGGACCTCTATGAAGAACCTTCTTCTTCAGGGTTTCCCAAAGACGTTTCATAGCATTGAGGTCTGGAGATTGCCTCGGCGGCGGGAGAACATTGATTTTATGCTGTATGAACTATATGGATGTTAATTTTGTCTATGTTTAGGGTCGTTACCTTCTTGGAACCTCCCTTTTCGTTTTTGGAATAAACACTTCGTACTTGGAGTGAGACTCTTCTCTAATATTTGACGGTACATTGCCGTATCCATCCTCCCATCAATGATATAAAGTGTACCAGTACCACGAGCTGTGAACAGCCCCAAGCCAGTATGCTACCACCTACGGGCTCCACAGTTGGGTTGGCATCACGCCTCTCAGAGGCTGTTCCTTGTGTCCTCCACACATGAGCAGCGTAGTTTCGAAAAAAACAATTTAATCCTGTTTTTATCAGACCAAATAAGAGTCTTCCATAATGCATGTCCTTTTTCCAAGTGTTTTTTTTGCAACGAGATTTTTGCGCAGTGTAGGAGTTTTATTGAGGGGTGTACAGCATCTGGTTCCACTGCTGATGCTGTACTGATGGTTCTTACACAGACTTTTGCCGCAGAGGCTTCCAGATCTATTTTTAACTTTTTGCGAGTCGTCATGGGCTGATTTTTAATATTCCTCATCATGGGTTGACGAAACGGAAGATCAATCTTCTGTGCAAAGTTAGGTTAAACTCAACATTTAACTTACCTTGGTTAGTTAAGTGTTGAGCCATCCGTATTCCATACACTTGTGAATTATTGAACCAATGGTAGAGAATGGCACATTAATCTGAGTAGAAACCTTTTCGTACGCAGATATTTTGAGATTTCGTTTACTTTCGCCCTACACGTCCTTAAGGTATGTTACGATGGCTTATGAGTAACTTATCGTCTAATTCTATGCCGTACATATTGATTTTTCTTTTTAAAACAATTAGAATTTTCCAAATTATAAAAGCAGGTAGAAACATCGAGATTTAATAAAAATCGTTGCTTAAAATAGACCTTTCAAGTAATACCTACAGTTTTATTGGAACTCGATGTTTCTACACCTGCCTGTATAATTTGATTTATTTCAAGACTAAAATTTCTCGCTCGTAAGTCAATTACGTACATTTTATTACCTAGAATATTTTAAAAGAAATTCAGATATAATGTCACCGGACAAATATCATAATTATCGTGAGAAAGTTGTTTCACAGAACTGATTGAACACTTTTGTCACGTGCCATATATGATTTTAGTGTGTCTGAAGCCACTTACTTTTAACGTTCCATACTCTCACCACGTTACCTAGAATTACTTTTCTGTAGAAGCTTTAGGTATGTTGGTTTGCTAGACGCTAAATTAAAAATGAATTTTAAATTGAACAATTACTGGTGTCCCCCTACAGTATGGTGTGTACATCGCATCCACATTATCTGCAAGACGAGTCTGCCTTCAAAATAATCGTCATTGACTCAGCTGCCGAGACTTGTGACGGATGAAGCGTCTGTTAAATGAGCTCTACCACTTCTGGTTGCGTTATTCAAGTGATCGATTCACGCTGGACTTGGAATGGAACTTACAGGGCCTTATTTTCGTATAAACAAAGCGGTTTGTATCTTGACCGAAATGATAGAGTGTTGGATCCTGGAGGAAAGCTGACGTCTGCTTCTAAATTGATATCATCTCCAGCACATCCACAGCAGACGATCGCCGTTATCAGGGTAGTGTTAGTGTAATGTTCATTCACGTTTTGTGCGGTTACAATTTCCTATTAACTGAAAGAAGGGACAAATAGTTGTTATAGATTCTCAGTCAAATTTGGGAAAAAGACAACGAAAAACATTGCAAATGTCCTATGATGATTATTTTGGATTGAAATGAGACTTGTAAATGAAGTGCCTTCCAAAGCGGCTTTCAGTCTTTGAAAAGGGTAGAGATGTTGTGCAACCTTTTGTGCTAACATCCGCCAATACGAATTATGAGGATGAAATTCACACGCCTGTATAGTCAGTTAAATTGTTCTATAACTACCTATAAAAAACATACCAGGTGAAGGATCATCCGGCAAGTTTCTTACTTCACTTAAAACAAATTAAAAAACATGCGTAAATAAAGCTTAATGCCAAGTAAATTTTTACACCAAAAGTACTACCACACTATGATTAGTCCAATAGAATTTATTAAACATCGTACGAGTAACAATCATGAAACTAAGTAACAGCCAAATGGATCGACGTTGTTCGTTTTAAACATTGAAATGAATAATTATATGATATTCCTTATACGCTTAATAACGAATATACTACGGCAATACTTTCGTGACGCTCTAGCTGCACTTACGGTGTTGGTCACTGTGACGTCACTATGACGTCACTACAGTCATGACACGGAATGAAGACAAAGCAGATAATCATGAGGCTGCTTTCAAAGCGCTGAAAAAACGCTGCAAATTGAAACGGAGGAACCATAATCTGATTAGAGGAACATTTTTCAAATTAGAAGGAGATCAAGTTCAATAAAATGTCAATTAATGTCGTTTATGCATTTTCTTTCAGCTTTTTTCCATGCCACTCACTTCACACATGTCTTTTGTCCACTATGGCAACAAACTTTAAAACTTTTTTAGAAACTTTCGTTGCTTTGAAGCACACTTTCACACATTTGATAGGGTATAAAAGGCAATCGAATTTGAAAAATGTTGAATTAGAGTTGAAATCAGATAGAAAGGATCTTCATATACAATACTAATAGTGATCCTGAGGTTTTAGTACGTGCGATCGTAATTGGGTCGGTTATCCAAATTGGCTTCTCAATGAACAGGTGATTTACCTGTCCTGTATGGGCCTCTTGTTGTTGGAGCCAGGCGGTACATTACTGCGGATCGATGGCCGACTTCAAAGGTGTTCCTTCGCTTCCTTTCCATTCACACTACCTCCCCACCCTCCATAACCCCTTACGCAGTAAATAAGTCTCTTGAGCTGGCCGCAAACTCCTGACAGCAATGGCCTCCTCAATAAGCACTCGCTGATATTGCGGTCTAGATGCTCTATCTCTCAAGAATTTTCGGGTTTGCTTGGTGCATGGAAAACTGTGAGTGAAATAAGGGAAAAAGACCAAATAGTACTCTAAAATGACTTTACTCAATTGGAGTGATGAAATGGTACCCAATGCTTCGTGTTGATCATTATTGTTACCGTGCGAAATTTAAATCCGTAGCATTGTCCGAGATTAACTGAAACGCAGTGTTTTCTAATCATTAATTTACACCTACTAATGGAAAATACTGAGCCTGATCTCTCAACGAATCATCGAAGGAAAACATCAGTGGTCCGCGGGTTATGTTGGAAAAAATAGAAACACTGATCAATTATCCTCTTATATTGGGCCATTGTTTGTTGAGACAATCGTAGCTGAATTTTTTGGGCTGTAGTCGAGAATCACAATGTCGGCAAATAGAGTAATGAACTTGCGGACACATGCGTTGAATAATTATCGGCTTAAGATGATTACGGAGTGATTCTTCGAGGTGCCAAGTTTTAACTTACTATTACCATATATTTTTTTCAGCGGCGAAAATTTTCGAATAACCTGAATTCATTTGTGAGCTAGGTGTTGTAATCAAAATTTGTAATCTTAGACGCTTGCTGTGCAGTTTGTTGTACTGAAAGCAATCAATAATCTCACAAAGCACTGCAAGTTTGTGACGATCAAGATGTTGAAAATAAATTAATAGACTTACTACTCACGTTTTGGTCCGTGAATCAGACTCAAGATAAATATAGCTTCATTCAGTTAATTAAATGAATCGTTACGAAACATGACAGCGAAAAATACCCTGCCTAGAAGGTAATGCGGCATTCACAAAATGGAATTAACCCCTTCGTCGGCAAGACGATTTAACTCGTTCTACTCGACTGAAAATTTTCAAGTTTGTACGAGTAAATTTGCCAAATATTTAATTTACTCGATTGAAAATTTTCAAGTTTGTACCAGTAAATTTGCCAAATATTTACTTTAAAAAAACTCAACAGGTACTAGCTTCCTGGTTTTCCTATGACCCCTGTCGATATAATCAACTATTCCCTACCGCACTCATATATTTCGAGCAATACAGTCGTCCTAAATCGGGGGAGGAGTTAAAGGGGAAGTTTCGCACCGTTGGTTGCACAGATCTAACACGAGATGCAGCGACCAAGTATAAATGAAGGGAATATTAATGTAGGCAATATTAATGTAGCTGAAGACATCGCTTTCCCTCGAAGATCTTTCTTTATCGACCTCCTTTATTGTTAGTCTGGATCGGTGCTATTATTTAGAGTTCTCAAGTCTTCCGCTCGTGTCTGTAGTTCAAAACGTTTGTAGTTTTACATTTTTCAAAAAATTTTCAACTCGGGTAGGGACGTAAACATTCCAAGTTCATGAATGAGCTCTCACATTTCGTCTGTTCCATTTTTACGATTTGCGAATCAAACTCAGCAGGGCAATACACACGGTTCCTTTAAGGAATTCTGCTATGTGCACAAACATCCCGTTTTCTCAATTGCCATCAAAGGAGTGATAAGCAATTCGAACGGCTCTTGAGTCATCGATGTGTAGTAAAAAGTGCAAAAAAAGAAATAATTCACAGAAGTATGCCCTATGTTTCTTCACTCTATGGTTCTTGATTTAGTTGGATGGGAATATTAGAAATTGTCTTGCACGTAATATCGCAGATATATGCAGATAACGATTAGAAATAACTATAACATGACTAATAATTGAATTAATGACGAGGATGAGAATGATGATGTTTATGATGATGAGGACGGCAATGGGCTGTGGATTGGATTTGGTAACGAGGATGATGATCATGATTGTAATGCTGATGATAAAAACAATCCCCAAAGTTAAGTTAGGTGTGGCGAACGATCCAACTAGCCATTCGTTTTTTGAACAGGCAATTCTCAAAGGGTTCGTCCTGATGAGCCACTTATTTATGATACGTGCAACGCTAATTCTTTCGTAAATATCCCTCATTTGTCTTATTGCTCAAACAGATGGTTAATGTGAGAGAAAAAGCTTCAGCTGGACAGCGTATAACACATATTGTCATGCAGCGTATAACACATATTGTCATGCAGCGTATAACGCATATTGTCATGCAGCGTATAACACATATTGTCATGCAGCGTATAACACATAGTGCCATGCAGCGTATAACACATATTCTCCATTTCGTAGATTTTGCAACCGACACTGTCTCTTCTGTGCACATAGGTATTTCATCAAACGCTCCTTCTGTTCAGTCTGAAACTGAGAGTAAATCTAGCTCAGTTTCATTCTATCGTTAATCATTATCATTTTCAACCATGTTCTAATAAATGTAGACAGTGTTCAACCAATTTGCTAGACCACCTCCCATATAAACAAACAAAAAGTACAATATCTTCACTATAAGTTAAGGAACTTGTTTCAAAAAGGGAGTTTTCTATTCGAAAATGCCAATAATTAACTGGAGGAGCCAAAACGTCATAATTAACTCAAACAATAACCAAAAGTCTCTATGTTATGTGTGGCCGTCTTATGTCCTAATTATCGCTGTCATTCTTGCCGGCAAAGTATCAAGTCCCCTCACACAGCGTGCTTCGTTGTTGACTTCCGGATGGCTTCTAACTGCTTTTAGAGACTTGTTTTCGCTGCATTTCCTATTTGATTTCTTTTGATTTCAATAAATATGGCATCTGCATCATAGGGTCAAGTCGTGATTTTGAGTTTGCCATCTGGTCTGTTGGAGCTGGTCTAGTGTGCATAGCCTATTGTCGTCTTGGTAAATGAACCCAATCCAGCAGGGTTTCCTTGATGTTCTAAAGCGTTGCGAGAGGTATTGTTCATGAAGTCATCGATATTAACTAATTCAACAATGTCATTTCCACAAAAGAAATTCTGTACCACAATGAAACGTCACGTTCTTTTACCCTGGATGCATGCGCTTGTTATCAGAAAGCACTCCGGTTTTCTGAAAACGAAAACACGACGATTTTGCCCAAAAAGCTCAGCTTCGCATTCCTGTGCCAGAGCAAGTAAGGTAGTAGGGTACCCCGCAGTCGAGAGAAGTTAAATCTGATCCTAGCGTGTATTTTGTAAGCACAGTGTACGCTGGCGCTAAGATTGTCATAACGCAATAGAAAATATCCAAATAATTGAAAATTTGCTTTTAAATTGAACATGTGCTTTACTTATTACCGCCATTGAGCTGCCCGGACAAAAGGGTAGTCATCTGCAAGTATCATAATATGGTGTGGGACTTACACAAGACCGAAATATGGCGGCGATTCCGCGCCCCATTGAGTTCAAAAATGTCCTAAGGTACATCTGGCCGATTTTAAAACACTTTTGCGCCAACATTCCCACAAATTTTATATTGGGTTCATGTCTCGGGACTTAGTTGGCCAATGTAAATGTCTTACATACCCTGGATGACTGTCATGACAATTAATGACAGTTCTAGCCCGATTCACCCGGTACTTGTCATCCTTAAAGATAGGCAACATGCCTTTCTTGATTCAGATATTGCAAATGGCAAAACGTGATTATTTGGCAGCGCAATGTAGCCATGCTGTTTTAGTTTAACGAGTACCTCAACAAAAGGACCCACTTCTGTTGAGTTGAAATAGTCTCAGGATATGACGGACCCTTCTCCTTTTTGTATGGCTCAATGCACACAGGTTTCGTTCAAGGCTTCTTAAGGTCTTCATTGAACACGACACCTAGCATCATCGCTATAGAGACAGAATCGTGATTCACCTGACCACATGACACTCCTCCACTCCTCTACAGTCCAAAGTACGTGCGCTTTGCCCAGTTTAAACGAATGTTCTTGTAAGCAGAAATTAACATATCGGCCGTTTACCAGCTACTTTGTTCCATATATCCATTGTATCGAGTTCCCTACGAAGATTCGGTGAACAATTCAGAACACGAGACGGCGGTTCCTATCGGTTAGAATTTTCTTCTGACCACAACTTTGCCCAGGATTGTAGAACGTAGCAGATCGTTTCCATTGCTGGCAGACCCGCTTAAAAGTACAGCATGAAATACCAGCGAATCTCAGCGAATTTCATCACTTCCTTCATTGGGTGTCCCTTTGCCCGACAACATGCAACAGCCCTTTTCTGCCAAACTGATTCGTCTTGTTTTTGTCCTATCATTGTGGAGCACCTAACAAGTTTTTACCTTGCTACCCCTGAATGAATACTGATGCCTATGTTGTGCTTGCGTATAACCTAAACTTCGCTCACAGCTTTGAAAAGAGATCTGTGAACTTGGTAAATAACTGCAGCGCAAAAACGATAGGTAACTCATCATTTATCCGGGGAGCGTTATTACGTCTTTGTATACTTCTACCATAGCATTCCTTACTTAATGATTTAAATCATTACGTGCTTACATACATGTATTTATTATCGGTTTTAATTTCAGGAGACGATTTTTTAATCGTTTCTATTCGCTTACTGCGTGCTCTCTGAAGGTACTGAGAGAAAATAAATCTTCACATAAATACGAATAACTTTCATATCCTAAGCCAAAAGTGAAATTCGACTCGGTATTGAAAAATTCATATTTCACTCATCTGAATACGAGAAACGACGAACAAACAAAGCATGTAAGCTTGAGCAGCGTCCAACAAAACTAGGAACACGGTAAAAAATAGACCAATGCGCAACTATGCTCACAAAACAAGACACAAAAACAGGAACGGCGAGCAGCTGAAGACACAAAATCGAGCACAAAAGTCGAAGCGACGAGCAACCTGGAATTCAAGAGCGCTCCATAAAAGAGAGGCAATGGGAGGAAGACGGCAGCAACAGCACGAGCGGATCAGGCGGTCGACGGTTAAGATTTATGAGACCAGCATGCCGTGAATTACTCGACGGGATCAGCAGCATAATAGAAGCCACCACCTCGCCGCCCACTCCAACTTTTAGCCAAGGCTCGTCGTAAGTCTTGGCCATCGTATTCTTGTTCGGGAACGGCTCCTACTGCAGACTGTGTGGCTCTACGCGCTGATTTTACTTTCTGATGACTTTGCTCACAGTGCGGGCTGGATTTTCAAAACTCGTTTCGCTCACAAACTTTGCTCACGGAAGGAAAAGAATTCTAGTTCAGCCCCTCTACGCTTGATGATGGTCTTGCAGTAGTTACTTAAGTAGCTTATATTGAAGACACTTGGTTTTTCAAGATTTTATTGAATTCATATGGAAAAATTTCTGAGCACTGTAAAAACCCCAGCTTCACCGGCAAAATAAAATCCTCGTAAGTTTATGAATCATAGTGGTAATATGCATTTCTTACATTTATGCACAGTCTATACGTACGGCTGTGAAGATGCTATGCAAAGTATTCACGTAGCTAGACGCTTCATAAGTCTCTTACTGTGAAGCAAATTGCAGTTTATCGATTTGCCGAAACTGGAGATACTAATATTTTTTAGGGGTGCGTCACATTCATTTTTTTATGTATGTACTTTAAGAACTAAAATTTAACTTCCTTACCATTGACTTAGATCAAGTATATTTTATGTATAAAGAAGACGGCATTTGCTTTTCCTCTAGACGTAAAATCATACTTAAATACAGATATAAAAAATGAATGAAGTAAAAATTTTTTGGACGTTTTGTTGGGAATTTTTTTTATGACAGCCATAACTTAAATTATACGCTAAATAAAAACGTTTACTCTGCTGTTAGTTAAAGTGTTCCGCTTTATGGAATGGCTGCCTCGTACTCGTTAGCACGCTACTAGCTTTTGCAGCTCTAAACTTAGGTATGAATGCACACTAGGCCCAAAACCCTGTATTAACTAAATTTCAAAACGCACGGTTCTTTTGACCAATGCTAGACTTTCATAGCGCAAAACGTAGACAACTCAAATTTTTATTGCAAAATGATTACGAAGGTAACATTTAAAAGCCAAAAAGAGCTATTTTCCACTAAGGAGGGCTGGGGATCATGCGTATGAAGCACATACAATCGAAACATATATCCAATCGGTTCACGTTGAAGCAACATATACACTGTACCTCCAAATGGTGCAATACACGCGGAATATTGAACTCAAACGCACTCATACGTACACATAAAGTAACGATAAAACTGGAATCAAAGGCCTATGTCGGGGCCGTTTCAATACGTACTGATGACGGGTAAATGCACGCAATTACGTCTCGTTATGCGACACTAACGAGAGACCTGACGACAACAAACAGCCCTTGAACCGTCTCAGCTGAACCCCAGGGGAGCTGCGGGGTTACGTGGCTCCAGGGGATCTGCGGGATCTACCGGGTCCTCGAAGATCAGTGAGAGCTACCGGGCCCTTTGAGAGCCACGGGAGCTCCCGGGCCCAGACCTGGGCCTGCCAACAAAAGGACCGCATCAAATTTGGTTACGTACTAGCTCTTCTGAGCGTCCTGGGCCGAGTTTGACTCGCTTCATAGAGATTCTCGAAGTGTGTCAAGTGTGACACACTTTTGTGACACTTGCTGTGAATTGATACGCTCCTGTGCATTGATTTGTGAAAAAATTGAACTTTTTTGTTAACAATGTATTGCCAAAATGCATATCCGTCGATGATTTCAAAATGGGTGTAAAAATTTGGTTTCAGAAAAATTTGATCCTTCGTTCCTGAAATACTTTAATGTTTACTTTCTAATATGTATTAAATACGATACGAATTCTACAATATTTAATCCCGTACAGAATCAGTACGATACTTTGCTAGGTACTACGGAAGTGATGAAACCTTATTTTGCGCATCACGCGAACAATAAATAGAGCCAGAATATCAACTCAAGCCAGGGCACTTTATGTATGCGACAATAATAGGGAGAGATTTTGCGAATTGAATGCTGGGCATTTACTGAGAAAGGTTAAATAAGCTCCGCGGACAAGAAATTAGTCACCAATTGTTTTTCCAGTTCCAGCTATTTACCACGTTCATCAATAGGTCTTCCAAGCTATGACCGAAGTTCAGGTTATATGCGAGTGCTGAACAGGCATCAGTCTTCATTCAGGCAATGGCGCGGTTGCCGCGACTATATCAAGAGAAGAATGTCAGTGGGGCACGGGATTTCCGAATAATCTATCCATTTTTGAAACAAAGAATTTTGCAATTTATGAAACATTGGAAGTCAGCTGAGCAAGAGGCTGTCCATAACCTTTTATGCACAGAGTCTCTGAGTTCTATACAGACTGTCAATAAAAAACCAGACAGTGCACTTTTTTTACATTAGATCATAGATAAGTTGAATACTACTAACCTACAGAATAGAGTGATAATAATAGAATGGGTACCAAGACATGTAGGAATAAGACGGAATGAGGTGGCAGATAGACCAACCGAAGAAGCCTGCAGGAAGGGCATTAGTTTTATATTAGTAGCGATTTCATTGCAGAAATTATTAAAGATACGGTCTTCTTGAAAAAATTGAGGCAAGTACATTACGTAAAAGAGTGGCTAAGAGAATGGGAGAAAACTACGTGGGGCTTCGAAACAATAAAACCAGAATTGGATTACTCAGTAGCCGAGAAACTGAACAGAAAAGAACAAATAATCATTTCAAAGTTGCGGATGGGTACCTGTAAGTTAACGCACAAGCACTCGTCGTAGTGCAACATTATAAGAACTATAAAAATAAAATAAAAACACTATTGAATTTCAAAATTATGCAATGAGAATCAGCAAACTGTAACAGTCTTCGATAGAGTTAGTATCGTTGGATAACTCCTAGTGAATAATTTGCTAAATAGGTTTAGACTTCACATACATACATTTTGACCAGTCTTCCAATCCACCACATCGGTGCACCCCTCCCTGCATACCAGGCGCCCCCGTCTCGCTCTGTCCCCACATCCCTCTCTCCAAAACTCCTTCTTATCCAGCTTGTTTTGTTCATCAAGTTAAAAGCTTGCTCAGATCTGCATGCACAGCAGCTTCTAAAGAAAGAGGAAGGGAGTTGAGAGGAGTATAACTTTGCAATTGAAAATTATTGCAACAATAACAGGCTAACTTATATCCTCGTATTGCACTACTATCAAGCGTTGACAGAGCGATGTTTCGAGTACAGCTGGAATTACGACTTTGTATCTCCCTAGAACTCTTTGCTCACATGGTACATAACTGTCTTTTTTAGAGAGTTAGAATTATCTTCCCAGGCGGTCTCTATTCATTAGAATCTATTGAAAAAATAGGAGGATTACTGTGTAGTTTTTTCCTAACCTGCTTCAATTTGCATTGCTTAGTCATCATAAAAACGAAGTTTAATGTCATACTTTCTGCATGTGATCCTGGAATTTCAATCAGATGGTATTTAACTCGCTGCATGATGGCTATCTTTATTGCACTGGAATTTTTCTTTAATTTTTTTGACCGCAATGCCTCCGCCTCACTATTCTTAATGATATATATGGCAACTGACGAATAATACGAGCGTTCAATCTGCTACGATCAGCAATTTTACTTTTGTCTCACTTGAGGTTATTCGAAGTAACTCTGTAGAAGAGCCCGTCTATCCACTATAAGTGTATATTTTAGTTGCAATATCTCTACGCCACTGGAATATCTCCCCTAAACCACTGCAAGTGAGGGCAAAATTTCTAGAATTTTTTTTGAATAGTTTCTTTAATTCAGTTATTGTAATTTACTTAAAGCCTTTTTCGTAAAGTTAGTACATTGATGTTGGCAAATAATAAATTCTGGGATTTTTCTCAGCATTTGGTTTCACTTTGTACTTGCTCCACGAACACGTCTGCAGTCTGGCAAATTCAGAAGTTAAAAGTCTTTGATTGTCAAATCGTAACCATGCTACCCCATGCGGAGCAGACTGCAGTGCAGAATGTCTCCTTCACATTTTGATCAATGCTCTAGCCTGTGAACCGTAGAACTGATCATCTTGGAATCCCATGCGGAACATACGATTTATGAACCGCTTATGAATTGATTACCGAGTAGTTTAGGGTATGGAAATTTTTCCCTAAACCAGCTTGACCTCCATTAAATCCATCAAAATACAAGTATCTCTCGTTTAATGGAGGAAAAATGAAACATAACCACATACTACTGACGTCAACAAAAGCGCCATACATTTCCTGCAGGACTCACTTGAGAAATCTATCTATAGAACTGCAAAGGAAACAGTGGAAATAGAGTGAGTGAATATCGCAGAATTGCTACTTTTTCAACATTTCGGTTTCCGTTCTAGGTTATATTTCAATGAAACCTCATAAACGTCAATTAGGTTACGGCTAGGCGCAACTAACGTTTACTATTACTATGCCATCCCATTGCGTACTATTTGCTTGACTGTTCTTTGTTAGAAATGAAGTGAATTCGAACGAAGCTTTATTAAGGACATGCTATTGAACATGCAGTCTAGTCCGCTCTGTGAGATGTAGTGTTGCCGCCTCACGTCCACCGAGCTGAACATTTCAACTGGTGCCACTGGCGGCCCATCACTTAGCCGATCGAGCGTCAGGCGCTCTCAGACGTCTCCTTTCATAGCCAGCGTCTTTTCTTTATATCGTCAGCGTAAACTAGACAATGGCGCTTTTTTGCAGCTGCTCACTCAGGACTTGCTCAAAACCAAAACCCTCTCGTGGGGGAAAAAATAACATGCTAAGTACGGGTCCATTACGGCGAGGATGCCATGGAGATACTTTTCTTGAACGGCTCGCTCTAGCTCGGCAAAAGATTGTCAGGCGCCAGCGCATGATGCAAAAGCTGCCTTTCAAATTGAGAGCAGATTACCTCGGCTTTACATTTTGGGCAGCCGAATGTTCCGAAAGATATCGTCAAAAATGTGTATGATTACATCCAAAGAGAACTAATTTCATTCTTAACTCATTTTATTAGTAATCATACTCAATTTGAAAATAACTAAGAGCGTGGACGATTCTGGATGTCCTCTGCCTCAGGCCAGTCAGTCTCAAGAACGTGACAGCTGTATAGTGACGAGCAGATCTCATCTGGGTATGACAAGTTGGCTTCGCCTTTTCCGAGTGTCATGCCGTTCTTCTGAAAGTCAGAGCATCTCGTGCTTTTGCTGCATGAGTGACTCATCAGGATGTGGCGTGCACACTTCGCTCGCATTCCAAACTTGTGCTCGTAAAACTCGGCTTCTTGAGAGTAACTCTGCGGCAGAAGGAAGAGCTCGCTCGAGCCGCCCCAGAGGAGCGTGGCACTCAATTAACTTGTCTGGCAGGCCGAGGTTTCGTCGGCGATAGAGTCAGATTATGTTAATTTCAATAAACTTTATTGTCCTCAGAATGGAAAAACAGCAATAGCGTAGCGTATGTTACAACAAGTGCCTTGCCTGGATCTCTCAATGAGCACAAACTTGGAATGAACTTAGTAAACGATCTGGCCCTTTTAATTTAACAATGTTACGGAACAACTCTACTTCTGGGGGGAAAATTATAGAATTCAGAATTCTACAGTAGATACTTTGGTAAATACGAGAGAGATATTTGTTACGAAAACGCAACACTAAAAAATAAATGCTTCGAGACTATTGCTACTTTGACTGTATCAATTAGAAATTTTAGATGAGTTCGGAGAATTGCAGGTTCCAAGGGAGACTTCAAATTTCTTAATTTTGCGCACCAATTGCGGAGGGAGTCTAGCCTGCTGGAAAACGGGCTTAGTTTTCATAAAATAAATTGATGCACCAGCTAACGAAAATTGAAACGTCTATCATAGTTGGTTGGCGGCAAGTTGGGTAAAGCTTCTCCATTAGCTGATGCGACGCAAATACGGCGCCAATCCTGCCCTAGTAATGACTTCTTCACTGGCCTCTGGCAAGCGTTGTCTGCCTGCGTCAAAGGGCGCTGAAGGCTCTGGAATGAGTTATTACTATTTTCATGAACTAGGATTCTTCCGGTCATGCACAGTATATATATTGAAAAATGTTCATACTGAAAACTGAATTTTCATTACGAAAGCAAAACATGACCGTAATTTAGGGTGAAACTTAATTCCATCACAGCAAAGGAATAGCTACAGAATTTGAACTTTTTTCTTGAGGCCTTTTTGTATGTGTTTTCACAAGTGTAAGTAACTAAATTAGAAAGAATAAAGATTTAGCGATGTTTGAACGGTGTCACAAGTCCTTCTAAGTTCGTCGTTTTTTACAAACCTTCATTTGAATCGTTGTGATGCTCAGGGTTTTGTTTTTCCGGGAGATGGGGGAGGGGGAGTACTTTACATGCCGCATCCACAAGGTCAAACCAAAGCTGCAGCATGACGTACAGTGGTGCTGATCGTCATCGTGTTGGTGGATGTTTGTGCTCTGTTTAAATTATATATTCTCGATTGAGACGTTTGTGCGCGCGAGCGTGAACTTAAATGCACATTCGTCGGAAAAATACTTTACGAATTCATTTTAACCGACAGAACCTTATCATGAAACACTTCCATCGCACTAAAGGAAAGAAGGAGATTTTCATTAGTTTGATATTAGAATATCAACTACAAAATAAAAATGCAATGTTCGAGCAATGGTAAGCAATTGTATATTGTGTTGCTGTATAGAATTTTCTCACTTATTAGATGGAATTCGAATCCTCAAAGTATAAAAAGGAAATTGATTCCGTGGTTTTGAGTTATTTAAATTTTGTATGTTAATGTTCAGCACCCTAAACATTTTAGCTTTGCTTCATTCTTATTCATTGTAGAGATGGGCTTTGGTGGAATAATACGCCTATATACATATCAATGAGAATTGTTACTTCGCTCCTTCATACCTTCGTGTGAAAGTAATTGTCTGTAAAGAAGATAAATGAAAGTATATTTTTTCGAGAATGTGTATTTTAGATGTCCTAATTTTTTCATCACAGACACACGAACTGTGCAGGCAGAGGTATGAAGGCCTCCGTTTTCAATTTTTCTCATAATTTTAATTTCAATTTCATGCGTTCTGTACACAAGGCCTTGGTAACCATGTTTCAGAAATTGATGACGGAGATCAATTTTCAACTCCATTTGTAAGAAAAACTTTCGTTGTAAAGGTTAAACTTCAAGATCATTTAAAAGACCAAGAATTTATTTTCAAGAGCTTTCATTTTGCTGCTCCAATGTGGAATGTGCACCTTGCAGTGAGGTAATTTTTATCACATGTTAAGTTTAATTTCCCTGTCAGTAGTTATTGTGACGATATACGAAATTTTTTTGAACAATGAAATAATTTCATATCGAGTCACCTTCCAGGTTCTCTAAAGTCACTTTATAATAGTTTTGCAGGTCGATAATGAGATCTGCGGTGGCAAAAATCATAGTTTATGTCAGCTGTTTATCATAATTTCTGCTCATCGAATATCGAAAATTCATTAACCTAATGAACCACTGGTTATACTAGCCAGTAATTTATCCCCACAGTTATTTTATCAGTATTTCAGGTCCGATTGAAAGCAAGTAAAGCCGATATCGGGATATGGCTTCGAGTTATTTTTCTTTCGTGATAACTCTTCAGTTTCGTTTAGAAACAAAAAAAGCTATAATTGGGATATGACATCTAGCAAATAATGTATTCTAGTTTATTGATACAAAGGCATACAAGGATATAGTCTGATATTTCTTCTCATCTATTTCAGAATAAAATTCATAACTTCTCCACAGTCATTTTTCAGCTCCAGTACTAGCAAGCACAATAAAGTTTGGGCATAATCTGAACGTCAGTGAGATAAACTGAACTCTTCAGTGTATTGCATTCTTAATTTAGTCTTGTTTATAATAAAATACATCAATTTTTGATTCTCAATATCCATTGTTCATGTACGAATGCCTTTATGAGTATTAGTAATTATCTAACTTTCGAGGAATTTCAACATATGTAACTGCTAATTCTTGTTGAGAAATGTTTGTTTCTTTATCTTCCCAAAACCAGTAACTTAAAAATGTAAATTAAATTCATATTTAGTCCTTTTAAAGGAATGGGTTACTCATTCAGGTTGAAATATGGTACAATAATAACTTAAATGCCTCAACCTTATTTTACTTTAATTTATTCCAGATTTCTAGAGTTTTATTTTTAGAAATAACTGAATATTTATCTATAAGAATATTTAAATAATCTTTGGTATAAACGTCAGGAATATATTGAGCACTTAACACATAGTTGAAGTTTTACGGTTCATGTCTACATTTAACTGCTATCGAGTTTAAGTCAACAGGCACTCTAAGCTTGCGATTTCTTTTATTTTACCTTTTTCACTGCGCATTAAGACTTCTCAATTTGTTCCTTCATGTATATCACTCCTACGGGATGATAGGCATTACCGTTGCTATCAACTTGCAAATGCAAATGCAGGTAGTCCAAAATGTCAGCATCTGGACCGAATCGAGGCCATATATTTTGGGGCAGAAAGTAAATTTTTTCCTTCATCTACTTATTGGCCCTCATCGCTCCTTGAAACGCAGTCAGGAAAGAGTCCAGAAAAACTGTTCTTTTCTTATTCAGAAGGCAATATTGCTTTCTTATGTTAAATAATATGTGTCGGTACTGACAATTGGGCTCCAGAGACCATATAACACGTTCATCACAGGTCATGCTCTCCGAAATCTGGATGCTTTAGAGGGAACGTGTTCCGATGTTCTCCCAGCACTTCATCGTTTCTCAATTGGGCTGCTATGTATAGACTCTACCCTAAAATCTCGTCGTTCAATGTGAATAATGCTTTACATTATGAGTAATATATTTAAAATCAACTAGCAGCTAATGCTTCCTTGGAATTTGGTTGCAGTAGTACGTAAAGCTTTCTTAAGACCTCAGACTTCATCGATGGCTTCGAATTGTCTCAAAAATACTCATTTGAAAATGATAAGTTTGTTAAAGTTTATGCTCTAACTTAGGTTTCTAGATTTCTAGTTCCAAGTTAAATGTTTCTTATTTTGGAGTGTGTGATCAACTTTGGCCTTGTACCTCACAGCTGAGGTCGAACATCCTCCCAATTTCCCATTTGCGTTCTAAGCTTCATGTTGAATTTTATTGCATTGCAGTTGGTCCTAAATTCAAGAAAAAAGTCCTTCTTGGACACCCAGCGATTTGTGGTCCACGCGGGTGTCAGAAATGGCTAGCATTCATGAAAGTGAGCAGAAGTATGCATTCAAATGTGTAGATGAATTCAAGAAATAAAATTATTTTTAGTTCATCGAAACAAATGTAAGTTTCGCTTCTTTTATTTTCCGTATATTTTAAGTTTGACTTTCCTATTTTTGAAACACTCAAGCTGGAATCTTTCTTTCCAAAAAATTTACTGTAGTTGTGCAACTATGTTAAGACACTTGCAAATTTTCTTAAACCTTTGTATGCAATACTTCAAGTCTTTCAAATTTTTAGAAGACTTAAGAAATGTGATGTAACAAATGTGTAATGTAGTCTTTTCATTCTTATCCATGTGTGACGTTAATAAATGTCACAAATTATTTTATTGGGGAAAAAAGTCAGACTTCAGGAAAATTGTATGCTAAGATAAATATATCCTAAATTAATTTCAAAACTTAGAAGGATTTTCCTTCGGTTGTAAGACTTCCGCACAACGGTTCTGCATTGATTTTGTTTGATTTGTTTGAGTTTCAAGATAAAAATTTTCCCAACCTTTCCTCACACAATCCATGAATTTCCTATCATTACATCGCGTCCCATTTTCATGAACATGTCTTGACAAAATGCCCATTGATTTTCAATTGGATTCAGGTCTGGTAATTTTAATGGTCAATCCAGAGCAATGATATTTTGAGTGGCAAGTTTTTTTGTTCGTATAGCTTTGTTGATAGAATCGTTATCTTGTTCAAAGATGATCTAATCTCTACTAGCTAGGAGATCCAAAAACGGTAGAAAACTCTTTTATAGTACTTCTATATAGTTCTATTTGGATAGGTCACTCATGATTTGGGGAGCATTCTCCTTTCATGATAAGCCCAAATTATTAGAAGTGAAGGGGTGGACAAAATGCTGAGAAATCTAAAGAAATGTTGGTAATGAGTTTTCCCGTCTGTGGGTCTCCATGATAGAGATGAGATTGTTTTCCAACAAGATAACGCATCAATTAACACTGCTAATATAACAAATGAAGAGTATGCCATTCAAAATATCAACACGTACTTGTACTTTTGATTTTCTAGTAGAATTCAAAATCCGATTGAAAATCAATTGGTGATTTTGTCAAGGAATTCTTATGAAAGTGGAAGACAATTTGAAGACAAGAAGTCATTGATGGATAACGTGCAGAAATGTTGGCAAAACATCCTTTTTGAAACGCTAACAAATCCAAATAAACCAATGTAAAATCAGTTTTTAGACTTTTAAGGCTTTTAAGTATTGTAAAAGGCTTTGTATTGAAATTTATTGTATTGTAAAAGGCTTTGTATTGATGTAAAAGGCTTTTAAGTATTGAATTTATTTTTCTATTGCATGGTTTTGTATTTTATTTACCTAAGAATTTGCCTCAAGCGTTTATGTTTGATAGACGCCCAAAATATAAATTAATTTTTACATTTTTTAACGTACCACATCGGTTAGAGAAAAATCTTACGGAATATGTATATTTTTTACATAGCTTTTTATATGTTTTCAGAAAATTTAAATTATTCTGAAGCCTTGCACACAAATTTACAAGGAAACTTGCAAGCTCCTTGTTCCTGTTTCAGTTATTAACGCCGTATTATTTCAAAAGATATGTTCGTAACTTTAACTGAAAACTTCTTTAATTTCAAAGCTGAGGTCCTTTCTGATCTCGGGTTACTCCAACGAATAATTTCATATCAATTTTCATAGTAATTTAAAATGGATTTATGTGCCGTAGACATTTTCGCTATGCTTACCTAGCAGCTAAACTTGCCATGCCCGGAATACCAAATCAGCTCGAATTTAGACTCATTCTTATCGATAAATTTCTCTTCAAAGAGGCAGTGGGGATGCTCTACTTCGGCCATAAACTTGATAACGATGACTCTTCAATGCCACAAGGAACGCAAATGGTCTGATTTGCACACTTACATTTGCGGTAAGTTGGCTGCGGGAGAAATCCAAATTCCTCATCTAGTCGAATTTTTTTTCTTAAGCCTCATTTTTAAGGGATAACATAGTTCACATGAATCTTTCTCGTGATGTCTAAACTGCATGTCAGTCGCATGCCATCGTGGCACGAATTGTACTTTCCAATAGGAAGCATATTTGGTTCAAGTTTGTAATTTTTCCCTTCTTGAGTACTTTTCTACTAGGCTTTCATGGTAAAAACTATTATAATCATATATGATGAATTAATGCACCATCTAACCAAAGAATTTGTCGTACTTCAAAAAATGTGTATCTAATGAAAAAGATGTGGTTTATTTTCTGCAATGGCATACACGGTGCTGGCTTGTCTACCAAAAAATATCAGAAATGATGAAGGCATATTCCAAGATGTATCTTTACATCCGAGTATCAATAAAACTCATGAAGGACATAGATAGCTCAGAAAATAATAAATAAAAATTTTCTCACATCTGAAAAGTCACCAAAGTTTCAAGATTTATATTTCAACGTAAATTCATGTAACCATCCAGAAAAACTCCTAGCATGACATCTTCGAATTAAAGAAAAAACTTTCAATTCATCCGTTAATTTACTCAATACAATTGTCTTCATATTACAAGGTCATAACAAGCCACTGTTCGAGAACTCAATTTACTCGCGTCTTGCAATATCAATGGTGAGCACTTTCGAACTGGAACATTTAGAGTTCTCCCGATACTTTCACTTGAATGATACTCTCAAAAAAATTTCATTAGGCAATCACCCATGTTTTCTGAAGGTTATTACCATCGTTAATAAACAATTATTAGAGACAGACAAGAAAAGAGCTCGTAGTTACACACGATTTTGGGTACGACTTTTAGAACAACATTAATTGAGATGGTACTTTTCCAAGCGTTCTATTGTAACGATTCGAAATTTTTATGGGGGCTAAAAGTGTTCGTACTGCAGCAGCTGGAAATTTGAAATTTATTCTTTGTTTAGATGTACAGAACCATTTCCTTGCATCGCTGTAAACTTAATATGAGACTTAAACCGATCATTTAAACGATTTGAGATAATACAATTGGTCTCAGCAGTTGCCAGACGTCTCACCAGGGTCTGGAAAAATGAAGGAAACCATGTTTGCTCGTGCCTTGCATTAAAAGTCTTTTGTCATTCCATAGTTTAGACCCTGTCTTACATTGTAACTGAGTGCAGAAATATGTAATTACCTTCGATAAATTATCGCATGGATATTGTATTCTCATTTTTCTGTTTCTTTGCTTAATCAAAGTGAACGTCAAATTAGAACGTATGAGTATAGATAATTAAAAATAAATAATATTGTTTCACCTGAACACTCGATTGAGAGTTACAATTCGAAACGACATAAACAGTTGTGAAATCTACAATTTTTTCGGGAAATTATAAAAGTACAAAAAAAATATTGTTCAAAAATTACTTTGCGCAATCAAGCAGAACGCGTTTCATATCAGGACTGAAGTGTGAAAATAAATCAGGGACAAAATGTCAAATTTTGATTGACGTAGGATGACAGAAACGATTTACATGAATTACAATCACACGAGAAGTGATAAATACATAAACAAACTAATTGAGTGACAAAAGTGAGCGCAAAACTGCTTCGTTATTTTTGATGATGCATGGATTCTTGAGGTTTTATGAGATGAATGAGTTCCTTGCTTCTACTTTCAGAATCAATTTAAATTTTTTTCTTTAGGTACACACAAGAAAAAATAAATAAAAATTAACTGCGAGTTGCAATCAGTGTGCTGAGTACTAAGAGGTTGGTTCCTCGTACGATCTGACTCTGTACCATTCTCGTATAGAGACAGAGGTGTAGATCCTACTACAGGACAAGAAATACTGATTCTCCGGCAGCACAAGAAGTAAAAATCCTCGTTCTGGATAAGAAGTACTGCAGAGACAAGCAAAACCATTGGAAAAAGAAAGAATAGCCGCAACGACGTTCATTGAAATCTAGAGTGAAAAATGTGCTCCAGAAAACTCTCATCGAGTCGACGAAAGTTTTCCTTCCAACTCAACATCTTAAATTAAGCTTGATGAAGCAATTGGTGAAAGCCTTACCAAAAGATGGCAAGTGCTTCTTGTACATTTGTAGCATAATTTCTTGCTTGTCAGCCGTACAACTAAAGGAGGTTATCTTTACCTTTAAAACTCACGTAGAAAAAACATGTGAAATAATAAATAGAACCGTAATGTTTTTTCGAGTAAAGAATATGTTTGATGAAAAAAAAGAGGTTATTAGCAATTCAATCTTTAGTATTATCACGATTTGACTCCTGTAGTTTGGTGTGCGGAGATATACCTAAATCTCTTCTGAAAGATTTACAGAAATGGTTGCAACAACTGAATTCACCAAAAACGTCAGTTACTTTATAACGATGTCCACACATACGCCGAGCCTGCAACTAAATATATAGAAATGGATGGTTTCTTCGTCACTTATCATCGAACTAATTTTAAACTTCTGAAAAGGAGATTATCCACTGCATTCTCGCCTAATACGACACGAATAATGAAAATTTATAACTTTAGATTAAGCATCATGGATGCATTATTAGGAATTTCGTATTAAAAATAAGATAGAAAACATTAACGCTTGTTTTCTATCGTCATTTTCATCTCCGCGGAAAAACTGAAACATATCCGTGCACTGTTTTTCTGACTAAGACACTAAGACAGAATGTCTTGCTCTCCCTGATGCGCTCTTGAAGGCAAGGTCGAGAGTGCCACATCAAAGCTCAGTTATGGACCAGAACCCGCCATTGAATTGAGAGCTGTGCTTTCCATTGCAGTTCAGCTTGACTCTATATTCAGTTCAAATCAGATCTGATTTCATAATGTTCTCCGATTTCCTGAATTTACACACAGATTTCAGTAAGTAGAGTTTCTGCGCATGATTTAGTTTGACAGTTTATCTCTACTCAAAGAATTAGATCGAACTGGTAGAGAACACATGGATTCTAATTAGATAAATACGAGGCCTGCGTTTCGAAAAAACTACAAATCTATTTTAGAATGAACTTTTTCATTACCACACTTAACAGGATTTTTTTTGCGTTCAACTGTTATGAATTTTTGGTTTACTAGCTCAACTTCATAACGACCGAATCGAATTTGGCAAAAGACCGCATTTAGCTTTATACGAAGAATCAGTAGCTATGAAAAAAGAAAATCGTAATCTATACAAAAGGGGGAAAATAAACGCTGTAGTA
>VOMN01029414.1:0-25802 GCA_014899125.1 Orchestia grillus
GTGAACTCTCCAATAATACCCAAATTTAAGTGCTACTATGGACACATAACACTCAGTTTATTTACTTTCCCGTTGGGTTTCTTCCCCAATCAAATAACCGGACGTATTAACAGCAATAAAACACTGCGACAAACTACTTTAGGGGCCCAGAATTGCTCTCGAAGGCTTGCATTTCTGGCTTGGCGGTTGCCGCAGAGCGCTGCTGCTTAAACATATTCTTTTCCAGTGGCCGCTTCGAGAATGTGTGTAATTCGAAATATACCAGAGCTTGCATCGTGGATTTCGAGATAAAAACTTCGGGTACCTAAAAAGTTGGGTGCAGGACAATCAAAAAATATCTCACATGTCATTCAAAATAATTATGCAGAGACTGATCACTGAAGTACGATAAATTCTAGTAGCACAAGTTACTTCGTACGACGCTCACGTAGAGCACTTGCGTTCGGGACTGTATTTCAGCAGAAAATAATGACTTTGGCGGCGATGAGCGGCATTGGTATTGCCTACAAGTCCTCTGAACTATAACTCCGCAGCTGAGACGGGCTTCAGACACATCGATGAAACAACGTCATCACAAATTTCAGTCGAGTCTGTGTGTGGCAGGCTTGCTAAATAATTTCCGGTTAGAAAAGTTCTTTAAGCGTTTTGGAAACTTAAATCGTATTTTTCTACTGTGCAAATTTCAACTCGACTTGAATATTCAGTTAAACACTCTAGATTCGTTTATATTTTCAGTTCCTTTCTTTTGCCCCTCATTCACATAATTTGCTTAATGATTTTTCATAAATATCTTGGTTATCCACCCAATTCTTATCGTACAAATATATCTACACGAGTGTAAGACATTCATGTCGAAAGGCTGTACTCGCACAGCTGCCATCATTTTGGCTGTAGTTTGTGCAAATTTTCTCCCAAAAAATTCAATTTTTACTACAGACGAAAGGAAAAATCTATTCTTTTTTCTTTCCAGAAAAGTGCTCGTGAGTGTCTTTCGGGAAAGATCCGTTGAATATTCATAGGCAGAGGAAGCTTTACGTCCACCAAATTTTAGGACGGTATTTGGCAAGCTCTAATGCTCGAAATTTGAAGAGTCACTCTTAACTTCATACTGCCACAAATGGACGCGCCGCGAGGAAGACGGAACCGAGTTTTGGGTTTGGAGTGTCGTCCTAAAAAAGAAATGTGCTTAAACATTAGCGGAAAAGTTATTTTCATATTCGAAGTGATCATATTCTGCTCCAGAAGATTTTAATGTTCGTTTGAGGTCTGCTGTAATTTTCCTTGACCACGAGGGGCAACGAGTATGAAAAGTTCATTTTTCCTCACTTAGCCTAAAATTATGAATTTAAAGTATGTATCAGTAGCACAATGAAGTTAGGTGATAAGTATGATTGGATGCAAATATTAATTACTTTTTTCCAATTTCTTGTTAGATACCGTCACTGCAGAGGAGTGGCACGATCAATCAGCTCAATTCATTATTCAAGTCAGTATTATTCACTAAAGCAAAATTTTTGTTGACTTTCATGCATTAACTATATAATGATTGTAAGTTTAAATGGAACGTTTATACATACATTCATATTAGGTACAATTTATAAAATGAAGTTACTGGAACGGAAAAATGGTCTTCACAATCGATTAAAGTTAGTTAACTAAACCACAGAATGAATCACGGGATATCATCTTTAAGAATGAATTAAGAGTTCTTTGGTTCAGGCTGTGTTGTTAACTACGCTACGACTGTGTGAGCCTCGATGTCTCTGACTGCTTCACTAAAATCGAGTCAGTTGGCCATTGTAAGAATTTTATGCTGTTTCAGTATCTGAATATGTTTATGTTGAGGTTGAGCCTATAAATATTCGTCACCGGGGGCCTATCAGACGCAAATGAAAACAGAAATATCCCGGCAAATTCTGTGTTTGCGGCAGCAGCCCCGGCTGCACAAACCAAACACTACTTGTAATTTATGTTCCCTTGCCGCTGTTCTGATCCCTTTTTCGATGTATAAGATATACAGCTTTTTAAGGGGGAACTCTTTCGAAACTTATGAGTTGTCAGACAGTTGTTTCCAATTTTTATCACTCATCATCTCGAAAATGTTTAACAATATATCTTGTGACACATTTCAATACAAAATTAGCATTGGCCTTCTGGCATGGTTTCTTTAAATTAACAGCCTATGTTCAATTTGCAGAACAAAATTCGTGAAGTTTATTTTCTGTGGTTCTGAAGCAGCGCTGATTTAAGTTATTGAATGACACAATTCCCCTTTTTAAAATCAGGTGTGCAAAATTTAAACCTTCTACTCTACGGAAATGTTGTCATTTTAGTTATCACGCTCGAACATTTTAATTGTACCGTAAGGAATTTTAATTACCTCAGTTAATTATTTTGTGGACGTAATTTGGAGATTTCTGTTTCATGAGCCATAAATGACTTAATTAAGAGAAATTTTCGTTTGTATTTTTGTTTTCGTGGCTAGGAAGTCAACTTTGTGGGAGAAAACATACTTTTTACGATACAATTACTTGGTTTCTCGTGGGAGAACAGTTGGCTAAAGGAAGAAGTATTTTCCGGATGCCAATTTAAAATATGAAATTACTCCGCACGTTGTGAACGCGACGCAATACCTGAAGCCTTTCATTTGGAAAAAATCTTTTCACCGCTTCCAGCTTCATGGAGCGCACTTTATAATTATTTGAACGGATATTCTATTTACTTCCTAATGAGAGGCGACGAGTCTGACAAAATTTTAAATAAAATGCAACTGGAGAAGCACTATATAAATATTTCATGTTACCTTACCACACGTTGTGAAGAATAGAATGATATAGTAGAATAGATACTGATTAGGTTCAAAACATGAATTTTTGTTGAAGTGTGAATTGAAATTTACTTTTCTAAATATGTGCGCCCGACACCAATACTAATGGACAAGCTCATAGATTTCACAGAGTACGAAAAAACTTGATAATAAATCAGTGAAGGTTTTTTGCATGCGCACATAACACCTAGAGCTTCATGATAGCTGCCGTACTCAGGTGTAGAGAAATGTCCATAAGCGAGCATTCAAGGCATGTCAAAAAACTCTATTGGAAAAATTAAAACTCTCAAAGCTCTGGACTATAGTTTCCTTTAAAAGATCCAATCTGATCAGTGTATAACAAGACATATAACAAGATGCAAAAAAAATTCTACCAGGTGCTTCAGGCGTGACGGAAGTTTTAACAATCTCATGAAAAGGTCAATAAAACAATGTAAGGTTTCGTTATCGAAGTTTACATTTGCATAAAACAGATAGTTGAGCTAAGGTGTAACACAGTTTTTCTTCGAGAAAAATCTGCAGACATTTCGAGAACTGAAGAGTCTCTTCGAGGAAACCTGTTAAATTTTCTACCCCGTTCGATTCGATGGAAAGTTTCAAAAACGCACTCGGAGCCGCTGCTTTAGGACGACACAAGGCTTCACGTTCGTTTGCTCTCCTGTGGAAAAAAGTTTCGGCCAAAAATTGTAGAGGAGCTTCCCCTCAACAGCTGGCCATGCACACAGCCAGAGTCCTCGAGAGGAGACCGTGTTTACGCTGGGATTATTGCGTTCAACTCTGTCTACACTTCCTCGAAATTGTGGAAATTGATACGTGTCCACAGAATGAGAATCTTCGAAAAGAGGTCTTGGTCAAGAAAAGGTTCAATGTTTGGCGGAGTTGATGTATCTTGCGCGAAGTTTTGTAAGGGTGTCTGTCCGCTCGAGTGGTGTTACCTTGCGATTACGGTGCATTTACCATGAAAAAATACGACAAAAGCTGAAGTTATTTTACGAACAATAAAGAAGTGTAACTCGCTCTAAATTAACGGTTCATTAGAACTAATTTTTGAGTTGATGAGGGTGAATAAAAAACTAAGATAATTTTGGTCCCTTCTAAAGATGAACGAAAATTGCTTCAAACGTCACCATGAGTCTACTCATTTTGGAGTTAAAGTAGAAGTATACAACGCAACGGCGTGGGAATAAGAGTACCCAACATGCGTTGCTCCGCACAACCGACTGTCGCTCTCCTACGTCTGAGAGCATACGTAATGGAAACACCATCCCACACTCGCAGCACCGAGGAACAGTGAGCCAAAGTGAGATTTCTGGAATCTGAACGAGTCAAAAGTAGAGACACACATCTTTGGCCGCTTGCCTCACTGGGAAATGCCATGACTCCTGCAATGCAGCCGAAGTGACGAGAATTGTTGTTAAGAAGGTAGTCGTTCTTCACGCTAACACCGACCCTCATACGACAATGGCAACAGTATGTACTCACTGCACATTAGCTTCGTATTAAGTTCCTTCCCTAGCCTCGGAACAACCTTGATCTGACTCCATCGGCTTAAAACATCCCTGATCCTTTGCAGGAAGCACGGAACGGTTGTCTTACCAAGTGAGATGACGAACTCCAGAGAGCTTTTAAGACAAACTCAAGCACCTTACTTGGTGTACGAAGTTTCTTCGTAAGCCGCCAAACATCATAACTCGATCAGTGACGGGGTGTTGAGGTTGAGTGCACGCTGCCGAAACTGCATCGCTTGCAGGTACGTTGATGTGCCTATAGTTTTTCTTCCGAAAAAGAAATAAAAGTGCTATGTGAAAATTGCCCCTATTTTTTAATTTGCCTCTGTATTTCCTCTGATAATGGGGATTAATTTTATTTGGAATTTGTTGCAAACTGAGTTGTACCCGGATTTTCGAGGTTTTTTCAAGGCATATTGATGCACTAGTAACACAACGGAATTTATAACACACTAAGTTTAATACACTTGAGAAATATACTGCGTGCTATTATAATCTTCGCCATTATGGGCTTCATAGAAACTCTGCTCCATTACATCTTGCAATTCCTGAAATAACTTCACTTGAGGGCGTGGCACGCAGCCAAGCTTGCGATAGAGTTGAATTAAAAGAGCATGAGGAGCATAGAACGTTGGAGTGTGTGACTGTTACTCATAAGGCGAAGGAAAATATTAAAAACCTCGGATAATAAGGCTCATCGGAAGAGCAACATGATATTTTTCAGCGCTGTCTGTAAATGATGTACGTGGTGAAGAATTAAATAATGCTCATGATGTTCATCATCTCCATCGAATCTAAATCTTTGTAAATGAGCAAAGTTTCACAAATGAACAACTTTTGCAAAGTATTCCAGAAGTAACCCATGAAATTTCTCGAATAGTAAACAACAGGCAATAAAATAATTGAAATTGGTCTTTCGAGCGGGCTTTCAGAGGCGACGATAATATTCTCAGCCACCCGATGCGCTCGTTAGAGTTTGCCGAAAAATGGTTTAAATGGTAACTGCTTTTTGGAAAGCTTCACAAGTACGAATTTCAGGCTTGCATTCAGAGTTCCGGGAATTCCCGTGCAGGAAATGAAAGTTTTAACTCATGCCAGCAGTTGAACGTAAAAAGATAAGACTTGCAATCCGTGGAGGAGTGGATGGAAAATTTATTAACTGCGGCCTGTTCGTTCTAACTACATCTGAACTCCTGTTATAAAAACGAGCACACAACTCACCTAATTGCGGCGAAAAATTAAGGAACAGCTTCACGCCACGGTAAGGTTTGCAGCACAAAAAAGAAATTATTCATATTGAGCTCTATGCATATGCATTAGCCGCGGCAGCTCTGTGTTTGCTGCTCTCACGAGTAGGCCAAGGAAGTTACATGGATCCGATGGCGCAAGCGTGTAGACTAATTCTAACACAAGTAGTTTGCTTGGGAACTGTTATGAAGGTTGGCGGTGCCCAATTGCGATGTTCGAGAGAGTAAGCCCAGACGCCAAAACGTAGCTACTATCGGCTGAGCTATTTACAGCTTAAAGTTTTCTCTCAAAAATTGCAGTAATTAATCATAAAATCACTTCTCTAAGTGAGCAAAATATGCTCATCCTTTCACATATCTGCTCATGTAAAGTTGGGATAGTTACCTCGGCTTAGCCTCATCTCTTATACGTGCAAAAACATCTCATTGTGGCCTTGTAAAGAGCCACATGTTTATCAGTAGGGAATTTGGAGAAGAGTTGAACGGGTGTTCCACCTCGCACATCATTAATACTCGTACTGAAAAAGTAATGAAACTAAGGTTAAGAACTTAAAATTATTGAATCAAGTGTCAAATACTAGGGGAATTCATTTTTCACCTGTAAAAATAAGGGTACACGGCACAATAACAATGAGTAAAATACAATTATTTCCGAAGACGATTTACAGCTGGTAAATACCTTACCGGTAAACACTACGAACTGATTTTGCTTGTGCTATCATGAAGTAATTTAAAGTGTTGATCAAAACCAAAAAATAGAACCACAGGGAATTATCTGGTAATCACCGGCATAATCTTGTTAAAGTTATCGAGGAGGAAGGCAATTGTGAGCAGCAATGGATCGAGCGAAGTTTGACTAAAAAACAATTACTTCAACACTCGAGCTGAAATAAGGTGAGTCTAACGGGCATGCAATATTGTTTAAGAATGATACCAGTAAGTGTCGAATTAGGTCGAACAATGTAGCAGGTTTTATATACTGAACTTGAAGTTCACCGAAGCTGCGATCGTTGTTCACTGCTAGATAACATCTGTTTAATCTTGAATGCCTACTTAAATTTCGCTGTGAAATTCAAGGAGCAGAATTATATATCGTCTGCTTGGGTTTTAGTTATTCTCTGAATAGTTTTTGAAAAATTCTAAACTTCATAATTCCAGAAAGCCGTTGCTACCTGGCCGCGGAGGAACGTGTACAAAAACCAACATATTTTCCTTCCCACCTCGAGTGCACGAAGCGCTAATACTGGCAGACAGAAGCTCATATGATGGATGGCTGCATGCGGGAAGTTAGTTCAAATTTATAAGTTTTGGAAGCCTTGTTATTGAGAGACGAGAGAGGGGTGTTTATGGGGCACCAGTGATGTTTTTAGCAGACGCTGGTGGCCCTGATGCGTGTTTGGGTCCAATCGGCCCAAAAAGGAAAGCACCCAAGCAAACCTTAATGGGTGTAGCGACTTTTCTGTAATGTGTTTCGGCCTGTTTATTGAAATTCATAGCGAAGTTTGCATAGACCTAAAGCATAGTTTATTACCCTAAGGTACTCGAACCTACGAGTCAATATATATAAAAAATTTGTTAGTTTCTATAATAGCATAACTGAGTACGAACTGAGAACTTTTGCTTTATTTTTGCAAGGCATGTCTTCCTACATTTCAAACCCCTGTTTCCAAGACTTGTGTGTCTGGAAGTAGATACCAGAATTTTGGAGTGCAAACTTTCGTACTATCGAGTGCGTTAATGAGGCGCAGGCCTGTTATGCTGAGATTAATTAACGGAGCTCCGCACACACACACACACGCACACAAATGCCATGTCCCGTAATTGACTTGAATTTCTGAGCGGACGTTTCAGTTTCCTTGATGTATACAAACATTTAACTTTTCCCTTGCCTTTAACAGCACCTAAATGCAAAGTTACTAGCAGTCGATAAGTTCAAATGATTGTACTCAATTTAAATGCATCATTACCATGGTGCACAATCACGATACATAAATTTAATTAAAGAACAAGATCAATAAATTTTTCTGAGAAACTGAAACTTTTATCAAATACTTTAGGCTTTTAACCAAATATGACTTCAATACATACATGAGACATCGTTGCAAACAGGGCTACTCCCACGGGCGATTGTCGTACAACTGCAGAGAAACAGCGGAATAATTCATCTTATTTTTTACGCAGTGCTTACGCGCCCAACAGGCGACCAAAGTGGCCTCTGAGCGGCTGGAGGGAAATGGAATTTGAGCTCTGGCATGGGAAAGTCAGCGACCGGATATGAGCGAGTGGCGTCTGTTTGGGACGTTTGGACAGATCATTGCTAAGGAAATGCAAGCAGCTGCTCCTCACCTAGAATCGTGTAGATCTGGGACGCCGACTTCTGATATCATTCACCAAAAGAAAATTGTTCAATAGGTCGCTTTGGCCCAATGTTTAAAGCACGACTAGCGATGAGTTTTACGTGGGACGGACATCGAGCACTTCTGTGCACAAAAAGGAATTTAAAGGAAGTGATATTGACTTTTAAACTGATATCGTCGATAAAGGGGGAATTTATTTTCATCATATGCTTATTTACTATTGGTCTATCGCATCATTGCTAGTATTTATGCTTCTGGTGCATACATATTGCACATTAAATACTTCTAAATAATTATACGTTTTAGATATTCACATTTTATTTAGCTAAACAGTGTTTTACACATGTGACGAAGAACCTTCTAATTTTCTTCTTCGCATTTAATGCTTATTGCATTTCTCTAATCTTACAGCCAGTGGTCGGGAAGTATAAAACAAATTAAAAATGTATCCATATGTTGTATAATATAAATGAACTTCACTTACAGCCTAAATTGAAATGTTAATACGGGTAAGCTTGCATTTTATTCTCAGCTATTCGATACTCAATAATGATTTAGAATAAGTTACTACTTTTATGATTATTTTCTCAGTAATGTTCATAAGATCTGTATATGAGTACTTCTTCGAAAGAGCTGCTTGGTTATGAGATTTTTAAAATTGCGACGCTTCTGAGCAACATGTTCAGCAATTTTCGGAACGTCCATTTTGAATAAAGTCAATTTTTGGCGGAGTTCTAAATCATCTGCAAACATTTTTTCAAGTTTGTAACACATCATTAATTTGGAAATACGTTTTCCTTTTTTTAATCTGAACGAATCAGAAAGAAATAAGCTCAGTTTAAAGTGGTTCCGCAGATATGCTCAAACGTATCCAGATAATAAACGTATAAATCACATCACCCCCGAAACAAGAAGTAAATACGTATTCTTCTGCGGCAGAATGACTTGTTTTTAAATCTTGCCTTTAGTGTTCACGTACAAGGAGCTCGCTAGAAACAGCGTTCTGTGTTGTGCTGAGAACAGTAAAACTGCTTTCTTTCAAGACGATAGCGCTCTGTAGCACGCTTCTCTATCTGAGAGCATTTGAGAGTGCGAACCCACGAAGTAGAGACAGTTCTTACCCAACATTATTCGCATGATTTCAGTTGGGAAATTTCTAAGCATGCAGAAGCCAACGTGGAAAACTCTAATGGTTTCTTAAGAAATTCAGAGTAAAAGAAATATTTAACGGGGCATGCTTTCTGCTAAAAAAGTTTCTTCGAGTAGATTTTCTAGGACTGGTATTTTGTAACATGTTTAGTTTTTACTTTTTCCTGGTCTCTCGAACTCATTCCAATCAAGATAACGCAATCGATGAGAAGAATTCCGCGCTACCAACAATAGAGACGCATAGCAATTAATTGGATTTCAGTTCCGAAGATAATGGCGCACTTTTACGCTGTCTCCATACGGCAGCCGTGGCTCCGGAGGACGCTGCACATATCGACAGCCGTTCATCACTCAGTCGGCGGTCAGACGAATGCTTGTTGCCGCGTCCATCTTTTGAGAAAAATTGCCAGCAGCGTAATTTTTGGTCTGAGAGTTGGATGCTATCGCTGGTCTGCCTTATTGCAGTCAAGCACAAAGGACGCGCCTATAAAACTCGTCTCTCTATGCAGGATTTTGTTCGACATCAGTGGGCGAGAGATGACCGTAAAAACCTGGGCGTGAGCGGTTATTACAAAGACATATCGGGACGACAACGATTTATGACGATCAAAAATTAAATTTGAGGGATTAAAAGATCTTGCTCCATACGCCCACATAAATTTTCGAGCCTGCCTGTACCAGGACAATTGCTGAGCAGTCTTGAATCATAGAGTTCTGGTTTCAAGGACAAGTTTGAGCATAGGAAAAAATTCTCAACAATAATCGGAGTCCACCAAACATCTCAGACCTTAAATATTATTCATAGAACAATGACTCACTTTTCGGACGCAGACAAAAAGCCGTAACCATTAGCAAATGTTGCAAGGAAGCTTCACTCAGCCGCTCCATTACTAACGCTAAAATTTGCTGAGTTGTCATTTCAATAAACCAAACCAAAATGACATCATGAATAGAAATTGACATTGGGGTGAGGCTTAATTAACTGAAAAACTGAGGCCGATACCGTGGCTTGGAAATACTCCCTCTGTCTAACCAAGAAAAATTCCACCCCTTGAGGCTCGCTTGTGTATCTGCCATTCAATCGTGATTTGTACCCGGAACAACAAAATTCACGAAGTGCTCATGGACAAGGTTAATAATGTTTGATGACGGGAGCGAATGTTGTTCTTTTTGCAATCATCTCTTCTTGTGGAAGATTTTAAGATGTTTCTCAAACTGTCGACAATACGCTGGAGGTTAAGTACCAGGGTAATCAGTCAAGAGAGAAATTCGTTATGTTTTACTATTAAAGCAGTAGGTTTGGCCCTGTTTCTATCGGTAAATTGCAAGAAAACCAAAATTGTTGGTAAATCAAACATTTTCTAAAAAATATAATATTGATTTTATTAATATTCTTAATCTGCTCACGAATCATTTATCTTTATGATGGCACCCCGTTTGAAATTCATTTTGCTTACCATCAGTTAGGCATGCCAAATTCCAAACCTGAAAATGATCTCGATCGCGTAAGAAATTTGTCGGTTAAACTTGAGTTGTGTTGAACTTTGCAGAGCAACATTGCATTTTGATTCATGTATAATGTTTCCAAAGTTATATTTAATGATTTTAATGGACGAGAATTTCAGCATGGGGCAGTAATGATTTTTTGTGGAGGAAGTATTTTTCATCAAAATTTTGCTTTGGTGTGGCACTGATGTTACATTCGTATGATTTACCCTTCGTACATGCATGTAACGCACATGAGTCTATGTTTTATGAGTACTTTGTAAAAATTTTCAGTTACAGGAATAATAACTCTTCAGAATTAATAACTTCTTGTTGGCACCAGTTTACAACAATCTACTTATATATTTTTTCAGAAAATCAAACTCGGAAACCCTCGTGTACTGCTGCACTTGATTTTAACGATACTGACTTCGAGAGAAAAATATAATATCGTTCTTAATAAGTCAATCTTTGGAAAACTTCAGTCTCAGTGTGAAAATGTATGCTAACGTTGCGATGAACATGTTCAAGCTAAAAAATTTGGAATGTCTGAATTTCATCATCGATGCTGAAACAGTAAAAGGAAAGTATATAAAACAACAAAATATCAGAGCGCTGAAACATGAGCATAAAATCAACCGAATGAAATTATTCCGACTACATTATTACCAACAACAATAAGCTTGCATGCTTTTCACGGAGAGCCTTTATTTGGGTCGGTCCATACATTATTCATTCGAGGCGCCAATGTCATAAAATTTCCGCTCATTGATGCTGAGATGCTTGGCTCCGTTTAGGAGACATGGCTGCGAAATGAGCCTGAAGATCGGATCATCTTCTAGGCCAGAAAAGCTTGCCACGCTCGGAGGAAGAAGCTTCAAAGATTCCTGCAAATGAAACTCGTGTGGCATCAAGAAATTGAAACTTCCTCTACAATAAAACACTGAAATTGACTTGTAGGAGAGCAAACCAAGACACGCAGAAGAAGAACAAGTAAAACAATACTTTGCTGCTACGATTTTCACATTGGAAAAAGTCTTGAGAATGGATGCATTAGCTATCGAATGACGTGAGCATCATTACAGCGAGAGAACACCGAAGAACATGGCACATCTGATTGAACCCAACACCGATTAGCGTTGAAAATATCAGGAAGAACCAAGGCATTAGCAATGGAACCCCAGACTTTACAATAAATATGTAAAAAATGAGCATAATAAATTAAATAACTCCTTATACTTAGTAAACTGTCGGCTTAAACGTCATGTGGCTTATTACAGAACAGAGAATTTGCGTCATGAGTAAAAGCAGAGCTCTAATTTTTCGATAAAGATTAAAAGTCGCAAGAATATTACCATTAACAAGTCGAGTCAAAGTGAATGGGATTTATTTGAGGGCTGCTAGTTTAATTTTCTGTGAAATGCAGTGGATTTTAGACAAGCATCCGCTTGAATAACTTTCAGATGCAGAGTTGTAAGCCTCGTTTATGAAAACGAAAGCTGAAAAAAATTGATTCGAATCACGGAACCAGCTTTGTTAGGCGAATTTTGTAAAGCATGATGCATATTCAGTACACAAGCAGTGCCACAAAGTTCTCATTCAGTACATTCGGTATTGAGTGGCTTAAAATTGACCTTGTGTCTATTAGGACACTCGTAGACACAATGCCGCTCATAATTGCAGCCATTATTTGTGCTCGTAGAAGTTTTACGAGCACAAATCTTAGTTAAAATTAGACGGTCTCGTTTCGTAGGTCCCTGACAATTTTTCTGTACAATTCACTGAACTTTAAAAAAGAAAACGTATGGTGGCAAATTGACAGTAGCATTTGATTAAAGCAAGTGTCAGGAGGATCGCTGAAAATTCCCAAAACTCGTGATGACATTTAGCGTTGCACACCAGGATTCGTGCAGTTCAGACTCGAGGTTCAAGGAAATGCTTAAGCGAAATGTGGCGTGCCAAATTTGATGGGGTCCGTAATACAACTGTGAGGGTCCTGTGGGCGGCCGCATCAATTTTGTGCTTCTATTCTGAAACATTTTCCAGCTTTCAAAAATATTTTGCTGAAATTTGTTTAATCAAAAGCATTTACGAAGTATATGTAAAGAAAGAAAGTAAATTATTGTACAGAGTTAAGTGAATAATAAAGTCATACGTCGTATTCGATATAGTATTTAAATTAAATAAAGGGATTTTGAATACCACAATTTGAATCAATGTTATTGGAAACGAAACTTGTAAATTTATTTCATGTTTATTCTTACATACAGGAAGTTAGGGGGGTTTTTGGTGTTGTTATTAGTATTTTCGCTACTGATCAAAAAGTTACATCTTAATTTCAAAGTATATCTATTATCAGAATGCAAAAAGATCCTTCCTCTCTTGACATTATCTTGAAGCCTAATGGTACCGATAAAAGCTAACAATACTAACTTGATACAGCAGCCACATTCGCATGAGAAAAGAACTATCTATCCGAAATGAAATACTTTACTTTCTAGTTGTGAATGACAGCCTGAAAATTATGCAATCTGATTAGATCGCCGTGATTCCCGAGTCCTTAATACACGAAAGCTCTAATACGTTAGCATTATTTTCAAGACCAGAATGTAATTCACTAATCTCCTCCTTGCATTACTAATTCACGTAGGCCTGAAATCATATCCGATTTTATACTGACTTTTATATTTTATTATTATTAACATTTGCTATTTGTGAATCAGGGCGATTTCCACCAAGTCCAGGTACCGTGTAACACTCAAAGCTGGGAAGTTAAGGTTCGATTCCCGGCTGGAGCCGATTGAATTTCCTTCGGAAAAGGAGGCCGAAGCCTCACAAACCTCAAGGTACTCACACGTCAGTAATTATAAGGTACTGAAAATTCAAAGGTCAACTGTGTTGGGGTAAAAAATGAAGTTGTTTTTCTAAAGTTTCTACTGTGAATCTAGCTCGTACTTGCCTTCGTTCTCTACGTGTCTCATCATCTGCGCTAGCAATGGCTAGTTCCCCAGGAGTAAAGGCGATGCGTCGTACAATTGATGCACTTCGGAAATGAGGGAACCGATGTTTCTCGAGTATAGTGGCTTTCAGACATTATTTTCGAAGTTAGGAATGCATTATTTTCACATTTTACTGTAAGCGTTCATAGCATCAGGCTTTTCATACGTCTTAACAATACGAAACTCGCGTCTGGGAAAACATTTCTTATACGTAAGTTAGACTACAACCACATGAACTTTGCAATGTAGCCTATTCTGTGTACTCCATTACTGATTTTCAAAATTGAGCAAGTGAAAAGGATCGACAAGGTTGTCTAAGGTAGCCAGTTTTCTCACCGACTTTTCATTTGCATCCAATAAAAGCACCGGCGTTTTACAGGCGAACTGTAGCCGAAATGGCCTATCAGTGACGCCATTGGGGAGCAGCGTCACCTTAGCCACGACGTATTTATTGCCGTCAGTATTTGCTTATGTTGAGCATTGCCTCCACATTCGAGCACAGGCCGGCATAATTTACAGCCTTAAATTCAGCGATAAAACTGAGCCTCGTTTTCTGAAAATGGCGAGCTCACATTCCTGATCACAAATTTAGGTCTGCAACAGAGTAGTACGCTGAGTGTTGTGTCGAAACGAGACGCTATTTTTACTTTCTTATGGACGTTAAAAAATCTATACATAACTTCAAAAAAATCCATTAACAGCATCCGACTTTCACGTGGAGCACAACCATTTTTGTGTGGATTTTGCTACTTTCTAACATCGTTTCCAGTATAGACATTCACAAAATTTCAAATACTACCACAATGTAGCTGAAAAAGTGAGCAGAAATTGTAACCACCTACATTTCATTATGACGACTTCATTTGGATCGCACTTACCGGTGAGCTATAGTAATGCAAGCGACCGCACCGGGAAGACTTACCATCGAATTGAACAAATTGCATCGAAGTCATCACAACGGATTTAAAATATTACTCAGTGCACCGGAAGAATCCTTTATTCCAAATTAGCCACCCTGGGATCATTTACAAATGATTTTTTATCCAACAAAATATCGTGGCCTTGAAGTAGGATAGTATCTGTAACAAACAATAATATTGCTAAACTAATCGGTATATGCAAGAAAAAGTAGTTTTTAATATTACGTAGCACTATAATGAGGACTGAACAGCACCTTGCAAGGTGTCTGATTTTCAAATATGTTACGATTTAAAATATCGGTAACTGCTCTCACAATGATCGAAAATTATGACTGAAACATGAAAATGTATGAAATAACAGAGTAAACAGATCATTTCAAATTCCTCCTGAAACAAACGGCTTGACAGAAGTATAAAATACCGAAGGATATGTCCTACGCTAGTAACAAAACTTTTTCAGGTAATAGAAATTCACCATGGGATCGTTGATAGTGAATTCCCACGAAAACAAAATTTATGACTCATTTTCGGGTGATATTTTTGAAGCGTTGAAAGCTCCTGCCAAGCGTAAAAAAAATTCTGAGTTGTGATATGGGCAGCAAATGGCTTCAAATCTTCACTATTCGTCGATGGGGATCGTATGAAAAAGATCGACCATTCCACATAGCAGATCTATCTTGGATTGTGTATTTTTTTGGCTAGCGAAAACTTTTGGAGATCGATATGTGTTCACACAAGACGGTACACCAGCTCGTAATTCCAATGCGACTCTGAAGTGATGCAAAGAAAATATGTGAAGAGTTTACCAATGAACTATCGCAATCCTCAAACGCACGCATCGATCTCATGAACTTTGCACTGAGGCCTATTCTCGAGCCAGATGTCAAGCATTGAAGGTTATGGTGTGAGTTAAAATTAACCACATTGAAGTTTACGCGTCACATAATCATTATTAATTATCTTCTGAATTTTTTCTAATTCATATATTTTCCCATAAAGTGGAAAGTTTTCACGAATATATTCCTATATATGGAGCACCATTTGTACTTCATTTAAGGAAAATGTTTATTGAATGCGTTTCAAAAATAAACTATTGTTTGGGGTATTTTTGGGCCCTTAGCAAAATTAGTAACTCTCTTCCACTTTTCACAAAACAAATGCCAAAAACAACACTTGCACTTTTGCTAAAATAATTTCAAATCGTTCAAATGAAATCTAAGTGAGCAATTATCGTAATATTTCAGCAGATATTTCCATCACATTTCGTGCTGTCTTACATCGGGCAATCAAATTCATTGTTCGGTTTACCATCAGGTCAGTTTTTAAGTGGAGTAACTCATTATAATTATTACTCATTTTGCGATGGATTGTCAACCAAGAGCCGAGTCACTTCAGCGTATCCTCTTCGTTTGGTAAACCTACTGCGTATCAATGATTCAGACGTAAATAATTTGATACCACAGAGTTGGCAGATGAGTATTACATTAGTGCAGAGTCCCAGGCGCAGCTCTAGCCATTCTAGCGCCGGCGAATATGTGCACCCTCATTCTGTTACGGTCATAAATTTTATGGCAGAATAAACCTAACCCAGTGCTGAGGTATAAATCAATAAAATTGAACGGTAATATTTTAATAAATTTATATAATAATTCTATTTCAGATCACCCAGTGGGAGATTTAAACAAGAATTGTTCTAACATTTCACATATGTATCAGGGTAAGCAAATCGTCCGTTAGCTAAAGGCTTACCATCGTTGGATTACGGCGTTGAGATTATTTATTGCTTAATGGCAAGGAAGAGTGGCGCACGGCTACAGATTAGAAGGTGAAGAAAAGGGGACAGAGGGAACAATGGCTCTGAATGGGACTCAAACTAAAGTGTTACTAGCATCAATTATTCATTAGTGAAGCTTTTTTGAACCTTACAGTGACCTTATATTTTGTATGACAGTGACTCATTTGCATAGAAAGTGCTCATTGAAGAGAATTATTATATAATAATCTTCAAACTATATGCCGAACAAAGGACTATCTCATTTCAGTATGACTGACATATAATTTTTTATTCATATGTAGTTGTTCAAAGCACTTTGAATGGTGTTTTTTTATTTAGCAATTAACAAAGCAGCAATTATAAACTACGGTTCCTATGACTATACGCTCGCAGTCTTATATTCAGACAAGTACTTCTATTGAAATAAATTTTTAAACCTACGTAGTACAGTGCTCGAGTCAAGGAATACCAAACGTATCGTAAGCTAATTGAATAGGTTGTACGATTTGAGGCCTTCGAGACTGATGAAGTAATGCTGGCTACAAACCCGTGAATCTCACAAAGATTCTTAGGAATTTGAGCTGTAATGGATTTAGAACTCGTAAATTACGGAGCTCTAATGTACATCACAAAAAACCTAACGAAAAAGTAGAAATTCTCGCCGCATATTCAGACTGAAATTACTCACGAAACTGACTCGTTTGCCTTGCTCCTTACGACAACGTGAGACTTCTTCTATTCTTGTTCAAGTGCCTCAATTACTCAGCATTTCTCGTCAGTTTGAAGGAACAAACAACGTTCGGAAATGAACATTGTCCAAGACAATCAAACTTTGTTGCGCCGCTTGCACTTACCTCAAGTCAACTAACGAGTTAGGCTCTAACTTAAATTGAGGTTTTGCTGAAGATTCAATGCGGAATGTATGCGACAGTTGACGTTTTAGACGCTTATCTAAATTACATTAACATTTTTCAATCAGTTAGGCGAATGCTAGATAATATGGTGCAGTAGTGTGTCTTAAAATAACATATTATTTTACAATCAATTCTGAATCACAGTCACTGCTATATTCTGTCAGATAAAGCGCAGTCAGCACTGAACGAAGTGACAGTCAGCACTGAACGAAGTGATGAAATTAACATAAAGCCATGGAACAGATTTTAACGAAAGTTCATTACTTCACTGAAATAAAATTCATTGAAATAAATTTCTACTGAATTGAAAAACATCATATCATGTCCAAAACCAAAATCAAGAACGAGAAAAAAAATAATGAACTTGGACTATTATTCCATCGGTCTCAAAGCATGATGCTAAAAATAATTTCAGAATTACTTTCCGTTTCAACCCTAATCATTAAATATTTTCTCGCCTGGTCGCATTTTTCCTCTAAAATTAACAATGAAATAAATTCGTAAATTTTTAACGATTCACTTTGAGTATTGCTATTTTGAAGCACGTGCACTTCATTTGCCATACATTTCATTCAAAATTTACTACTGAGAGCCGGAAGCTGAGGTTCACTCAGCAGTAGCGCATCTTAAGTTTCCTTGCAAATTTATCTCGTAAAGAGATAGGGCTTAATCAGTCTGGCGCACCCCGGACGTAACTCGCCGACTTTTCGGGCTACGTCTGCCGCTACAAAGTTGAAACCGGCCTGCAAAATGGATCGCGCTCCCTCTAAGACAAGACCCGAAACTGCTTCTACTCGAAGAAAGATGCTCCCACGCAAGCAGGCAGTAGGCATAAGAATATGAAACAGTGAGCTAAATTTGGTGTGCCGTAGAAATCAGATGTTCAGTCTTGTTTTCACCAAGAATTCCTCATGTTTATATTCTTGCCAGAAAGCTTCAAACTCTTAGACAATCGAAACGGCAGATTTCAATTGAGGTACGCCTGTCGGGACAGTGATGCAGAGATGAAAACGAATGACAGACTGTTGCTTGGGGTGCTGTAAGTGCTCAATGAATGAACTTACACTTTATTTAAGTTTTCAGAATGATCTTAAAGTACAATTTGCGTGTTTTTCTTGTCAAATAATCGAATAAATTTGGAACTGTGAAGCTTATCCTGGTACCATGTCTTTCCATTGTGGTTTTTCAGGGTGTCTAAATTCAACGATTTATTAGAAATTCGAGCAATTCATAGGTAAAACATGTAGAATGTTATCTTTGTCACGCTGTTGTAATTGACAATTTTACCACTTGAAGTAGTAATTCCAAGAATAACACAATATCGTTAATTCTGGCGAGCATGAATCATTTCGTGAAGCATTTTAACTCTGAAGTAAGCACTTGGGTAAGAATGAACTCGAAAGTTATGTTAATATCTTTTCTAGTAGGCTACTGAATAAATTTGTGTTTCCTACCTTTGTTTCGTTTTTGACGACTTCTTTGGCTAGATTCAATTCCCTTCTCTTGGCAGTTTAGCCATGAAGATATAACATCAGGGAGACTTACTGAGACCAGATATTTGTGTCGTGTCTTCATCCCGTTGTTTCTGTCGCTTCACTAGCACGTCTATCAAGAGAAGAGTTTTAAATTGTACTTGCATCTTCATTAATGATTGAAAATGAAACCTACTCTAACTCAGAAAATTCTTCGAACTTTTTCCTACCAGCCGTTTTCAAGTAAAATTCTCTTGTTCTGTTCCCCAAAAGGTAGGTAAAGAGGCTGTCCAATCAAGTCCGCCTCTCCAATGAGCTTCAAACACCCTCCACTGCCCCGGCCAATTAACGTTCGCTAAATTTCTCGCTGGTCAAGTCCATGTAATTTCCCTCAGACAGAATTTGATGAGCCTAAATTCTTTCAGAAAGCTCATTCACGGGAATCGAAGTTGATATTATTATATTTTGTTTGTGCCGTAGTTACTCATGGGCTTTCTGTTTTCTTTTTCGACACGCATTAATAGGTTTGCTTGTAATCCGACAAGTCGGTTATGCTTAACAAAAAATAAAGTACTACGTTCTTTGCCACACGTATTTTCCCTCACAAAAGCCGATGTGGACCAACGAGTGTACTGGATGTGCGGACCTGGTGTGTTGGGCCTGTTATTTTTTTCCACTCTAAGCCAAATTGACAGTGTAGCGTAGGAAATGCTTTGTACGAAGAATACATCGTGGCGTAAAAAGTAGGCAAAGAAAGAGCCGAAAACTAAAAATCCAGTTTAAAGTAAGCAACGAACATTGGAGAAAGTAATAGCTGTTGGTCTAAGCCACCTATTTGGAAAATTAACCATTAAAATTTAGAAAAATGCAGAATAATGCGAATTTTACACGTCAGCAAATTTTTTTGACAGGTAAAGTCCGGTTCAAAGGTAACAAAGAAGGATTTCTAGTTGGTCATGAGGAAACAATTCCAGTAGCAACATCACAAGTAACCGTTAGATTCACCAGCATCGAAGTTGAAAATTCTCTTAACGAGCCTGCATTTGACATTTTCGTTATATTCTCCTAAACTGGAATCTCTAACGTGCAAATACTGTTCTATTTTTCTAATAGTTGCCATAATCATACTATTGAACAAAATTTACAATGCAGAAACTTTAGTTCAGAAATTATCAGACACAGCATCAGCGATACGCGTAGTATATAATACTATCGATATATTTATATTCTAAATGCAAACATTGTTCCTCAATCCAATTATGGTCCAATGAATAAAAATGAGCGCTAGACCCGCTGAGTAAATTAACTTGATGTTATTGAGCAGCTGTAGCCAAGAGAGTAAATGCTCGGTGAGGAAATTTTCAGTTCTCCTTTGATGTGAACATTCCGCTCGCCGTCCTTAGCGTGGCGCGTTCCCGTGCAATCCAGAGGCCGGAAAAATTGGCATCACTGTAAACGCAAGTGTCACCGTTACCTGGGCAGCAAAATGCATTTCAATTTCAATAAACAATTTAAATTACATATTACCTCAACAGTTACAAAAATTGAAATTACAGGCTTGGATTTCTTGAACAATTTCTCTAGAAGTGAGTAACTATAGTTACTTTTGGGCCCGTATAAGTTTTATGACTTTTAGGGCATCCTGTAAATACCATATTCTAAAGTGTAAAGGTATATATATATATATAATCTAATACATTTTCCTTAATTAACATACTCGTATGCAATACTGGTCAAGTAAAAGTTTTGTTAAAATCATGAAATATATTTGTAGATGAGTGGTATCTCAATGGTCTGTCTGGATATGTCACTATACGTTAAATAACTTCCACCGTCAATATCTTGTTAAGAAATAGTATTTAGATTTTTTTAAATTCTTATAGTGTGTTTTTCTCACTAATGGCAAGAAGCAAAGAATTTCAAGCTTCAAAACGATTGTTGTCAACACTATTGTTGTGCCAGTTGAGCAGATACAGATAGCATCAAGTCTGTATCACATTCATTAGTCTAAGTTTTATTCATAAAAGTACAGACGGAAGTGTCAGAGTAAATTTCATTAATGAAATGTAAGAAATCATGATCTAAATCGTTTCTATTTGAGAATGGCAATTTCATTTAAGATATAAATGAATCAAAGAAACAAGAATAATTTCAAAGCATTAAGCAATATTGAATTTAATGTTTCGAGACTAAAAAATTAAGAAATAAGTTAATTAATTCGCTTTCTTAATTCTACCACACAAATTGATTGGTTAATATTACCTCAAACGTAATTACGACTTAACTATTCCAAATTCATCGCTTTCTGTTCCTAATCAAGTTGAAAGTAGATATGAATCTTAATGGTTTAAGTATGACATTAAGCAGAAGGGAGTGAATATTGTATTTTCAGGCACATTTCTCATTTGAGCTACATCTCTGCTTCATGAGCAGTGTAACCACTGTAAGCGTACATATGTGATTCGTTCTTTCATTCAATCAATAAAATTTTGACGAACTATAACCTAAAAGATTGAAGATTAATATGAGAATAAGAATCAGCAGAGTTTTCTAACACCGAATTTCCTCGAAAGTCCTTCAAAATCCCCGCTTGTTCCCATACTTCAAGTTTTTACTCTATGAAAACCGTGCTTCAGGATCCTGACAGTATTTTTGTGTATATATATGGCTCCCACCACTCCGCAGGGGACCTGTAAAGAAGCTGAAACGTGGACCTGTAAAGAAGCTGAAACGTTGCGGCTTCCGTCAAAATTGGCGTCTTCTTAGAATGCCTTCAGCCCCGCAGTGCCTGAATGGGGCTGTCAAAAGCCCGCCGGTGGTGATATGGAGCCTCGATTGATGTTCCCTCAGTAGACTGGGGCTGTTGAAGAATTGATTTGCAGCGATGAGAATTACAAAAGAATCTTTTTTGTCTCTAATGTGGACGGGGAAGAGCGAGATTTTTGCAATCCAAAAGAACAAAATGTTGTGTTTTGCCACGGTTGGTTTATCATAATTCCACGTACGATGTTGCCAAGAGTAAAAGAAATGGACACGCAACGTGTTCCGGTGGGAAAATGTGAAGCTCATTTTCAATAGCAAGCTTTCCGTAGAAATTTAAACTGATGAAGAAGCGGTCTTGTAGTTAAGTGCCCAGAATAATTATGAATTAAAATATTATGGGATCGAGTGAGAGATACGTTCTTTTAAAGATAGCAATGCAGAATGAATAAATAGACAGTAGACCTCACTTAATTGTAGACGAACATCTTTGGAGAGTTCGTATTTCATGAAAACAGATCTAAAATTTTCAACGTAGAACTTCTTTGGTGCTTTGAGTATGTAATTTGCTCCAGAAGTGCCTAATTTTAAAATTTATGATAATTTCATGCATGAGCGACAGAGACACACTCCGCAGAGAGATTGAAAAAAACGCACGTTTTACCTCGTCATCACTCCAATACGGTCTGCATTAATTCAATTTCAGCCCACTTAGCTTCATTAAATGATAAAAGATTTATCTCAAAAGCCTGTTAAGAGTATTTTTAAAAGTTCATTCAAATTAAGCTGTTTATATCTCGAGAAGAAATAAATATTTTTTTGCCCAGGTTGATTTGTTCCGTGGGAAATTACTACTTAAATACTAAAAATATGGAAGTTGGTTTATTCTGACTGAAGTTAGATCACTTGTCGTCCCGATTTTGATTGAAGCGATCACAGCTTTGGTATCGCTTTCCGAATTGCTCATTTTACAATTGGACTGTCGTTAACAAAAACTCCAACTAGAGTAGAATTTTTTCTAAAAATCTTAAAAGTATTTTGGAATTGTGATGAAAAGTTTAACTTCCAGTTGATATTCAAAATAAAGTAATCTCCAGGTGCTACACCAATGGGACGCTGTGTAACTTTGTGATCTTTGCGTCAGTGACTCAGTAATATATAAACATATAGTGCAAGACATTCTTCAAGTAGTCTACCACGATAGTGCCATAGTGTGTCCTTGAAATTCGATTAGAAATGGCGCATAAATTTGATGAAATTCAGGTGCGAATATGTCTATCTTAGGCTCAAACTATTCTTTCTGTCTAAATTTCCTCAGCAAAAAAATCAGGCCATTAACTGTCCGGTTGCGACAGAGAACGTTCTGTCATCTTAGACTGTACAAGATTATTAGTTCGTTTAAAGCTCCCTAAACACAAGATGTGTGGTCCAAAGCGAGCAAAAAGAAGGAGCCATTTAGTATGGACTTTAGAAAACGTGGAATCTATGCATAGAAGTATTCCCACACAAGATTACCTGCTCATCCAAATAGTAAATTAAGAAGGAAGAGGAATAAAAGATAAAAGTTATCAGACGAGAAGTCATGAAAATAGAAAGAAGCTAAAGGCACGAAAGATTGAAGTCCCAAGACCTAGTTAGAGCTGAGGAAACTCAACAGTGTCTCCATAACGTACGGTAGACAAACCTAACCAAACGCACCCGTGGCCTACTGCCAATCCTATATGCCTTCTGAGAGGAGTTCTGTCCCAGAAATGTTGCTTTCTGATTTTTACAATTGGAATCGACTTTTTTCATCGAAGCGTATACGTAAGTTTTACCGCAAATTGCTGGACTCAATAATTTACCTTGCCATAAGGTACATGTATTCCGTGTATTTCTGGTATCTATTCAATCTGTTAACGGTCACTGCCTACGTGGCCGGCAGTGCATTCACACGGTCTGTGTAATCGACAGCGACCGTGTGAATGCAACAACCACGCTGACATCAAATGATGTCGATATTCATTAACAGGTTAACCTGTAGTTTTGTGTGAAGCACGATTTGGCTTTCGAGATTGAATTTCATCCTGTTTGTGTTTTCCGCGCCGCCAAAGCTCATTGTTTTGCATCGATCTACACTTTGTGCATTATACTTCCAGAAAAGAACCGTGCAAGGAAAAACGTTCACAATGCGAAATTTAATTTACAGGTTGGATTTCATTTTGCTCATTAATATGTTGAATATCATATTCAGCTGTATTCTTGTGCGATAAAAATGGCACGAAATTGGGTCTTAATTGGAACGTTTCATGGACAATTAGTTCCTCGCGCTTTCCTAAAAATTTTCGTCAGCGATCCGTTTTCTTTCGCAAACTCCAGTGAAAGGTCGACGAAGTCGGTCTCAGGTGATCACCATAGAACAAACAGCTTCTCTACGCGAAAATTTTTGAAATATAACTCCTGATTACCTTGTCTTTCCTGTAAGAATTTCATAAGATGATCATTAATATCATCGACGCCTCGCTCTCCCACATAAACAAATACAGCGTGATTTTACCATGTTATTCTGAATTATACATCAATAAGACATATTTGATGCTTCAGATTTTCTGATGAGCACATCACAGATTTTTTAGACTTTATGCAGAAGCCTGCACTCATTGCGTCTGCAGTGCGTCTATTTCCGGAACGGGAACTATGTAAGTCACACGATGGGAAAAGACTGTTAATATGATCAGAAGCACATCAAAACTAGACAGGTTTTTGCTTAACGCCAATATGCATCGCGAACCGAGATGACCAAGACAATGTTGGACGAAACACATACAAGTTTATTTGACCAGAAATTCAAAGACATGAAAAAAACTTAACTTTCCATTGAGAGTTTCATCATGATAACTCAAGACCACATTCAGTTAATATCAGATTGAAAAGTTATATATATATCGCGGAGTTAGGCTGAGTCCTACTTCTCCCCATAGTCATTATGAATTGATTTTCCTCATTCTCAGTCAATGCAACTTGCCTCGAATCATAAATAATTTCTTTAGCGAGTAAAAACTAAAATGGTTTTGGACCGCTTCCTAAGCTCTTAACAGACTGAATTTTATTTTGGAATAATCGCAATAGCTATGACATCGAATTCTTAGTCGTTGTAATTTTTTTTTCAACCGTGAAGTTATTCATGAAATTTAAATATTTCCCAAAACATGGAAATGATTTATGACAATACAATGCGTTTTATTCCTTCCTTAATCTTCCTAACTGCATTCAATTCCTCTACATTTAATTCTTACCTCATTTCCTACTACGCAATATACGTAACCAACTCGTTGTTATATAATTTTAATATCCTTAAATTTCTCGTCATACCCACAATATTATTCCCCAGCGATTATTTTCCTGCGTCCGAAGAAATCCCCGTCGTATAAAATCCTATCTAATAAAATCCGTCTGCGCTTGTGGTGGGTTGCGGCGTGTTTGTTGCCAAGCATTTGGACAATGTTTAGCGCTTAGAACAAATTAGCCATCTGGGTGCAGAGCACAGCTCCTCGCTCGTAATGCTGGAGGCACAGCAGGCTGTTGGGGCAGCATTCTCCCGAATGAACATTGCAGAAACGCGCCTTCATTTGAAAGATGCGCGGCACTGACGCTGCACTCAAGCAGCGCTCTTCTCAAGCAGCGCTTGCGAGATCAAATGTAAAATTTGCACGAATATTCACAAGCGACAAATTAAAGCTTTGAGAGCCTGAGGTGCATATTTTTTACTTTGGAATTGTTGAAAACATGACGTAGACTACTACGAGAAACAGCTTAGAATTTGAAAACGTTTGCAGCCTCGGAATAGCAAATATTTTTTTATTATTCTTAAAATCTGTTAACATTATAAACATGCCATATTTATTCCTTTGTTCTAGCGTGGATTTTTTTAAATACGGAAAAAATCTTGGGTTTTCTAAGACCATTTTTAAATCAAATATTGATCGGTTACGTACTGAATGTACTTGCGTCTGCGAAATGTACTCTTATAAGTAATGGTTTATTCATCCCATTCATTTTTATCAATTCATGCTACTCTTTCTTCCCAGGATATGTGTTCTCCTCATTCATCTCATACCGTGCCCTCAACCTCATTGAAATACCTTATTTGATTCTATGATACTCCCAGATAAAAAAAAACTTCACCCTTCAAGCACCCACTCACTTCACCAACGTGTTGTTAATAGGCAACAGATCGCTTGCACTTCATCCAGTTCATCTGTCATTGAAACTTCTTGTTTGCAGCTTTTACCTCGAGAGAGCAGCTTTTACCTCGATTTAAAGCTGCACCCAGATGGCTAATCTCAATGGACAAAGCCAATGGCAATCAGAGCCTCGTTATCAAGCTGGTCGAATAGGCTGGAGTTGGTAG
>VOMN01029416.1:0-11855 GCA_014899125.1 Orchestia grillus
GTTTGGTGACCCCTGGGTTAGATGATCGCGTGTACCATACATGACCCACTTCGGAGTCAACGCGTTAATAACACCCATTATTATTTTGGTCGGTATAGTCAATCGTTCTGAAGTTCCATGAATACTTGAACAACCTTTATACTGTTCAAACTTCACATGATGATCGAAAAACCTGGTGTTTTACAGAACATTCACTTCTCGTTTCGTTTTCTGAGCATAAAAACAATTCTCGTTAACGAGCTCATGCTGAGGATCGGGGAAAAGGCCATTGGAGCAGGTGCGAATTAACGATCGTAGGTCGTCAGCGTGCGACTCTTTGATGAGCCATTCAATTGGGCTGCAGTCGCGCCGGGCGGCTGAAATACTATAAAAAATAAGCTCGACTTCTAGGAACTGATGTATCACGTACCAACGTACGTCACGGCTTACGGTTTGAATGTACTCACAGGTTTGGTCCCATTACGCACAGCAGCGCTACGCTTCTGTTTGGAATCGCTAGTTGCATTTATAAAATTTCTAATAGATTAAAAAATCGGAATGAAGTCGGACGCAGTGATTGTGGAGTAGACCAGGAGAAAATATTTAATCTACGCTTTGAACCTCGCACCAGAAAGATCTAACTTGTACTGTACTTACATTCAGTCCCTGAGGAAATGGTGTTCATCTCACATCGTGCTGGGCTTGCAGCCTACATGTCTCACCTAATAATATGGACAGAAAATCAGTGGCCGAAAATCGGGGACCCAACATCGGGGACCCAACATCGGGGACCCAACATCATGCGTGATTGGGTTCAAATCCTTGTGCTCCCAGTATGTATATCTTTTTTTCCCGCAACTATTACCGCCGCTGTCGCAGAGGGATGTCTACAATCAAGTAAACGTGAGCGGATGGTAATTTGAAATCTTTATTCATCCCTAGGAAATTTCCCTGGACGCGGTACTACAATCAAGGGAGGAATGATGAATAATTATAAACTAGATTTAACAAATACACTTCTTGCGGACTCACGTAAGCTGCTTAGGCTGCTGTGTAGGGTGTTAGGGAAAAAGAGAATAAAAATTTTACACCTACCAGAAACTGGCAAATTAAACACTACGAAAACTTTGCGAAAAAACTTTGGTTTTTGAGGTGCTACTTAATCTTTGAAAAGAGGTCATTTGATAATAAAATCGACCGTAAATAATTTTCATGCATTAACTTTAGAGAAATTGTTGAAAGCTTCACCTCCCAAATCGATGTACATCGATTTTTAGGGACGCGTGAGAAGCCTTGTATATTCAACACCTGTGGAATCGGGGGGAGAGCTCGTGGGAAGAATTGCAGCGGCTTCTGGCAATATTTCTGAAATGCCGCCAGGTCTTTTCCACAACGTCCAGCAGTTCTCAAGTTGAAGATATCACAAGTGGATCGGTGTGGGTGGTGGAAACTTTGAACACTTTCTGTAAAGTTAATGTATACATTAAAAATGTGAGCACGATTTACTTTTTTTGTCAACCTAACCTATTTCATCAGGGTAAAAAAATTAGTCGACAAAATTTGGCAGGAATATGAGTAACAGGATCGTGTGTGGTTCTCGTCTTGATGGAGTGACAATGTTTAATGTTTGGTTCGCAAAAAAATGCATTTTTTGGGGAATACTTGTCCGGGATGTCAGGTACAAGGTATAATATGTAAGCGACTGAATTAAATTACTGTTAATAAAACGCAATACGCTCTCCAACTTGAACTTGAACAACAAATTAGATCGTTTCGTCATTTTGGTCACTACAGTCAATTTCATTCCTGCCGGAGGGCGAAGAAACATTAAAATGCTCTTAAAAGTCGGTACTTTATCGCGATTACTTTATCGCGATTACTTTATCGCGAATTCAATTAAGTATTATCTGTAGTAACTTTCATCAAATGTATAACAAAAATTATCGACATAGAGCAATATTTGTTAATTTTAAGACTAATTTTCAACGTGACTCTCATTCTTAATTTTAAGGTTGTAGTCACTGATCACAATCAGAAGTGTCACTTGACTTTCACATTTTAATTTTAAGGTTGTAATTTTACTGATTGAAAACCCGATGTACCATACTCTGTATCTGAATGAAATCAGAGTAAAAGAGTTTTCTTTATTTTTTATTTTTTTTCTTGTGCATGAAAGATAGCGTTATTGGGTGACTGCTCACCAGTTGGTGTCCACAAAGCAGCTCATGATGAATTGTCGGCATCCGTTGGACAGTTCACGAAGTATCAAAATCTCCGTACAATGGACTAGGTACAAGATCCTTACGATGCATTCTTGCATATTATTATCCTTGTAAAACGTTCATCTCATCGCGAATGTGCGTTGCCTGTAGATGCCAAAAAATACCGGGGTGAATATTAATTTTTTAATCAATTTGTTCAGTAGTATAACATAGGCTGACCTATTTTCTGTGGACGACTTTGATGTGAGGCAGATGCAAATTTTTCATGTTCCAAATGTGTGAGATTGTATTCAAATAAAATAAACTAAGAAAAGAGTTCTCAATGTATTGAGACTTCAGTCGCTTTAAGTATGCACAAATCTGCTTCCAAAATTATGGAAAGCTGTAAAATACTGCAATTAATATCTAATTTTTTGTAAATAACATAATTGTTTAAGTGTTTATGTTCAATTAAAAATAAATTTCAAAATTGTTTGTAAAATTAAGATATAAAGGGCGCCTCAGAGAAATATGTTCCTCAATTCTCGATACCAAATGTCCGTTTAATGTGGGGCCGCATTTAGCTAACGTTGCCTCTCATTTGGGGGGAATTAGTTCTTCTTTACTGTTGAGGCCTTCTAGGGAAAAGAAAATATTTTTATTGCTAATACTCTGATGTCAACAGGAAAAAAAAACATTTTAGCCGCAGTCGATCATAAAAGTAAAAGCTCGTTACTGAAATACTAAAAGTGACATAGTTATCAATGTTTTTCATGACTAATATTCGTTTTTTCAGTGCTTCAAAATTAATCAAAATGCAAAATACCATAGGTGAAAATTTATTATTTGCTACATCTTTTAAATTGCTTGAAATGAAATTAATTTTGAGAAAGCTTCCACTTCACTTAACGGCTAAATTTTTGTCGACTCTGTGGCAGCTTCACGGTCATATTGCTGCATTGCACTGCTTAACACTTTGACTACGATTCTCCAGGTAAAATTACATGCCAACAAATATCTCTGCTGTGAATTTAAAAATGAAGAACTTTGATTCCACAAATTTGGTTACTGTACTAATTTTCTTTCTAATGAGAACTAGCTTATTCGATTGATGAACACAAATTTGAATAAAACTCGAAAATTTGTATTTATATATGATAGTGCTTTGGTTACATTAGGTTAGGTTAGATGATCGCGTGTACCATGTATGACCCACTACGGTAGCAAAGTGTCAATAACCCAGTAGGTAGTTCGTCAAAGGCAAACTTCGCTGAACTTGTCCCTCAAAATTCCGAGCCTCTGGATTCAGTGACGAAAAGTTCGTACTTCAAGAAGTCCGCAGTGAAATTGTCACAAAGTGTTAAATCAGGAGAACTTGGAGACCACCAAATTTCGTGAGTGAAGGCACTGACTATATATACAAAACGATACCATTTAAATAATCTTTAACAATATCTTGCACACGACACCGAGAGTCGTCTACCATTCAACTAATTCTTTTACAAATGACGCCATATCCATGATGGAATTCTGGTATAATGACAAATGTGACAAGCAAAATACTACTCTTCATATCGATCTACGAACAAGCTTGAAATTGACCTAATAAGCTCCCCTCACAAAAAAATAGCACCTATTGTTTTCCTAGGGTCTATCATGGAGGGGGAGAAGGGTCTGACATATCCTGGGATTGTTTCAACAATGCAGAAGTGTGTCCTTTAGTTGAGGTATCCGTCAAGCTGAACCAGCAAAGGCCACGTTGCGCTACTCGAGAACAAAGTTTTGGCATTTGCAAAATATCTGAAAGTAGAAAGGCATGTTCCTTAACCTATCTTTCAGGATGACGACTGCCGGCTGCATCGGACTAGACCTACCATTAATTATCATGACGGTCGTTCAGGATATGTCAGGCATTCAGGTTAGCCAACTAATTCTCCAGACATTAACCCATTATAAAATTAGTGAGACCACCTAGAACGGCAAGTTAGACGTCGAGAAGATCGTCCACGTACTGCAAGTCGCCTCACGAGATCAGTTGATCCAAGAGTAGTTTGAAATCGTTCAGCTGAATATTAGGACACCTGTACACTCAACGGATCTCAGAATTGCCACCATTGTTCCTGCTCGTAGAGGTCGTACACCATATAAGTTGCAGAGGACTGATTTTTATCCTAACGGCTTATTACGCTAGCTATTGATTTCCAGAGTTAAGGAATGATTGTTCTCGAGCTCATTGACTTGTAATAACAGAACGGTTCGCCTTTTTGTCGTACGTCTTTTTTGCTCACAATTAGTCGGCAAAACCTGTCATGTCTATCAAATTTACGAGGTATATATTTTATGGAACTTATCTTCTATTTCTTCTTCAGTCAGCATCATCTCTTCGCCTTCAACCGTTATTTAACCTCTGATGTGTTCATCATGTGTTCTTCAGTGACCAAGATCTCATTCGTCATCTATCATCTCTTGTATAACAATTATTGTTATAGTTCCGTATACTATCGGTAAGTTCACTACACAGTGCTCCTCGCGCCTTCATCTCTGCTACACACCCCATCATCTTTACCAGTCGTCTATCTTCTCTCTGTAATATATTTAACATCATCTCTGTCGTGCCCAACATCCTTTTGCTGTGCCCAACATCCTTTTGCTGTGCCCAAAATCCTTTTGGCGTGCCCAGCATCCTTTTGACATGCCCAACATCCTTTTGGCGTGCCCAGCATCCTTTTGACATGCCCAACATCCATTTGGCGTGTCCAACATCCTTTTGGCGTGCCCAACATCCTTTTGGCGTGCCCAACATCCTTTTGGCGTGCCCAACATTCTTTTGGCGTGCCCAACATTCTTTTGCCGTACCCAACATCCTTTTGCCGTGCTCAACATCCTTTTGCCGTGCCCAACATCCTTTTGCCGTGTCCAACATCCTTCTCTGCCGTGCCCAACATCATGCTCAGTCGTGCCCAACATCCTTCTCTGTCGTGCCCAACATCATTTTCAGTCGTGCCCAACATCATTTTCTCTCGTGCCCAACATCATCTTAATAACGTCCCTAACACTATTTGAGTTGCGTACAACATTACGTTCGTACGTTGTGTCCAATACCGCCTCTGTTGTGTCCAATACCACCTCCGTTTTGTCCAATACCACCTCCGTTTTGTCCAATACCACCTCCGTTGTGTCCAATACCGCCTCCGTTGTGTCCAATACCGTCTCCGTTTTGTCCAATACCGTCTCCGTTTTGTCCAATACCGCCTCAGAAGCCCCGTGCTGGTTCTCAGTCTAGCAACATCTCCGTTGCCTGCCATCGCCCTACCCGTGCTGTCGCATCAGCACCACGGGACCGCAGCCAGCACTGGTACCGCAGCCAGCACTGGTACGTTCCCTGATATAGCGCTGCAGAGGGTCCAGCTGTGTCTGAGGTATGTGAGCCATGGGTCCGTCTAGCATTGGTCTGGCAGCTGGCCTGCAGCTGGTGCCCTCGGGGAGCCCGGTGCCGCCTGAGTGAGGTGATGCCACCACCTGCCCCTAGCCCCACGTCGCACTCCCGTCATTGAGACGCGCGCGCCGCTCTAAAAGCACCCATCAAAAAAGCGAGTCGTGCGTGGCTGCCGCCGTCTTTCCCCAAATGTGATGTAATATCTGGTGTTTTTAGTTTCAGTCACATGTGTATTCTTGAAATTTTAAAATTACGTTCCTTGTCAATTGATCGCGATTCATGGTGGTTACGGTCTGCATCTTGAAATTATCCAGGCAAATTTTCACTTGCCTATGAACCACAAGAAGCTGTCTACGCTAAACTTGCAATACGATGGCATTGCTCAATATCAAATGTAGAAAGTTTTTGATCATATTCAAAACATATATTTAATTACATATGAACAATATTTCATTAATCGACGGTCACATTAATAGACATTTAAAACTTGATAGCGCGTAGAGCGTCAGTTCCACCTATTTATGAAGTCAAGGTTTCAGCTAAGAGCAGAGTCTGTTCACTAGTATTTAAAAATAGTACTGCAGAGTTACGAAGGGGAATTGGTCGTTTGCTTCAATGCTCTCAATTGACAATGGATCTGTTATTTTACGAAACTTTTTTTCACGTTCATGAATGCCCCCCTCACCTGCAACCAAATCGTTAAAAGCGCAATTTTACTACTTTAAAAACATAAGAAATTGTATTGCGGACATTAAATGCAAGGATCTGGCCACAGGCAATGAAGCTATTGCATGCACGATTTCCATGACCAAACCACAAGAGGAATCAAGGTAATGGAGATGAATTCAACGCTGTGTTCCTGGAGAACGTACAAACTTGAAATTTGGAATCCAGGGACCGAAACTCTGATAATTCAGGGTTGAGAAATTAGAATATGACAGATTTCGTGTTTGTTCGAGGGTGAAGTTTGACGCTTGTGACCAGGACAAGTGAGAAAGAAATAAAATCCGTACTTTAGGTATTCTGTCGGACAGATCTTTGAATAAATTCAATCCTAAAGAAAAATGAATAGTCTTGCTAATTCATAATAATAGTTTAATTAATTCCATTCGAACGGTGGACATGATAGTAGTGTACCAAGTACGAATTCAATTTGCAACTGATATAAGTTTGCGCAGCATTTATGCGTTTTGATTTATGGAGTTGAATATCTGTAACGAACATTAGGTGTGCTTAAAAAATCGAATAATTTGCATTACAAATTCGCTTCTCAATTGGCGGGAACTTTTCCTGCTCAGTGTCTCTAAAACTTCCCTAGTTTTAAGGCACTTGTGTTATAAAGTGAATTCGAGGAAATTTTCAATAATATTTCCACGCATAGTTCTTCACATTTCAGAAATAGACTAACCAAAAACAACGATAACCTTTCTACATGCGGGAAAGTTTTTTTATTTGACTGGCAGATAATCTTTTACCCGGACTCGTTTTGGTAAGTTATTAAAAAAACGAATGGACTTCAGCTTCAGTTTACTTAGCTAGCAAAATTTCGACTTGAAATGAATACTCGAAGAAAATTTATTCGCTATATAGATTTGCAGCAGCCGAGGGCTCCTCCTACTCCACCCTTCCAAGTTACGCGGCAAGTTTTTCCTGCGTTGCGATGATTATTTTTTTTGTATTTAGATGAAGCGCTTTATGAGCGCTTCTATGAAAATTGGTGATCTCTACTCTTTAAATTCACCTGCAAAAAATCGCTGCTTTTAGTACAGACGCGCATGTAAAATGTGACGACTGAGCTACTTTTATCATCGCGTTCATCAGAGATTGAGAGAATTTTCAATCCTACGACCGCGAGTATTTCTTCAATACATTCATTTCTGCAAGGGTGAACTTCCAATGAAGCTTCTTACGTATCATTTCTCGATTGCACTTGGGCATGTCACTCTGGAACCTAAATGTTTTTACCTTCATTTTCGACTGCTGAAACTGATTAAACGTAAATTACTCAGCCATGCTAACTTCTCGGCTAGGTCATCTTAAAATAGTTTCAGCGTTGTCTAATTGGGACATTTCAAGACGTGCTGTGTATTTAATGCCACTTGCCCAAGTTCATGGCACGAAAGCTAAATGAAGCTCTTGTGCGACGTACGTTTTTCCTTGCAAGCTTGTTTGAAAATTTAAACATTGATTTGAACAATTTGAATTAAATTTTTTTATTTAGCTCAAGAAAGTGTCAGCAGATGTAAAAAATTGGCGAGGGAGAAGAGGAAGTAGTATAAATTACGGGTTTATTTAGACAGGATTCAGCCACCGTCAAATCGCTAGCGATCTAAAGTGAAGCAATGAGCAGTGAAACTCAAATCTCGGGAAAATGTGAGATTTTGGTATATATGTTTCATAAGAATGATTATCTAGTACTTGGCGTTAAGTAATTGCGCTGAAAATTATGATGTGAAAAACATTTGAATTTCACATGAGAAATTTTAAAATACAAAGCTACTGGTCCTCCATGTGATATTTTCTAAAATACATGTCATCCGGAGAATTTTCACACAAATTTACATGCTACTCTTTCATGACAATTGAAACAAATCCAAGACCTACTTTTTGATTACGGTTTTTTCCCGGACTAGATGAGCGGTTAGGTGAATCATTTATCGGGATGCATTCACTATACAGAGTGTTATGGAAAAAAAGGTGAAAATTTTCACACCTACCTGAAAGTGGTGAACACTTGCCTTTATGAAACTTTGCAAAATAAGGTGGATTTTTGAGATATTAGTTGTTTAATGTTTGAAAAGAGGAAATTTTAAAATAAAATTGATCACAAATAGTATATTTATACAATTGCTTCACAGAAATTCTTCAAAGTTTCTACCACCCACATTGGCGCACTTGTTAAATCTTCGATTTAGGACTGCCGAATATTATGGAAAAGGTCTTGCATTTCGGAAATATCTCCAGAAGTCGCTGCAATTCTTCCCACGAAATCTTCCTTTAATACCACAGGTGTTGAATAAACAAGGCTTTTCATGTGTCCCAAAAAAATTAAACGAGAGGAGTCATATTAGAAGATATCTGCGGCCAAGCAGCGGACCATTTCGACAAATTCATCGGTGCATAAGAAAATTTAACATTGTGGTAATTTCAGACAACGTTATGCAAGTGTGCAGGAGCCCCGTCTTGCTGAAACCATATTTTTGTTCGTACAGCTAATGGTACATTTCCGAGCAGCTCGGGAAATACTTCTTGTAAGAAAACTTTGTAATCATTCCCGGTGAGAGGTGATGACATAATGTGAGGTCCAATAATGGACTTGCGTAAGATACCTGTTCAAACATTTAAACTTCATTGTTGTTGGTAAGCGTGTTCACGCATGATATGAGGGTTGTTCGTTTGCCATTCATCGTTGTTAGGTAAATTGAATGCCCCGAACCGGAAGAAGGCTCCTTCATAGTACAAGTTCCAAGGAATTGGTATTCTAGAATTCCTGATTTGATTAAGGTACCACACTGCGCATTGCGCTCGACCTTCATAATCTTCTGGGTTCAATGCTCGGACTCTTTGAAAGTGCCATGGATGATAAATAATTTTAATTCAAAACACTCCAAACCCCTGGATGGTTCTGTAATCCAGAGCTGCTGCAGCTCCGTGCGTGCTAGCTTTTGGATTACGATGAAAATGGTCTAGCACTGCTTCCTCAACATCTACACGCCTCTGAAGACCAGCATCTCTTCGGTTTATTTCAAAATTCCCGTTGTCCAGAAGCTTATCGTAAATTTGAAAACATTCTATAATCAGGCAAGTAACGGTTAGGAAAACACTCTAGGTATAGCCTGGCTGCCTGTCTGGCGTTACCATTAATAGCACCATAAACAAGGTGCATGTCTGTCATTTCTGAAGCGGTTCATATTGCCAGCGTCGTGTCACGATAGATAAAGAATGAACAGCAACAAATACGTAGGCAAGAAGTTTCCTTACTGCGTTGTCTGGAACAATCTAGAACTTGCCGCCCTAAACGTTTTCATCAAATATCTCAAAAACCAATCTTTTTTCGGAAAGCTTCATAGAGGCATAAGTGTTTAGTTCGCCACTTTCTTTTAGGCGGGAAATTTTGGACCTCTTTTTCCCTAACACCCTGTATAGCCAGTAGAAAACTTATGATTATTTTCGACTCACTGGATATCATGAAAACTTTGTGTGAAAATGCACTGCCAAGTTGTTTCTTCCTTCTACTAAACTGCAAACAAATCTTTCACAACCGCGCTATTTGCCGCTCACTTTATACAGCAAGTATGATTTACGTTTGCCTTTGGCTTCCATCTCTCATTAAAATTCTTGCTATGAGTTCCCAAACCTCATCCTGCAGCTTCAGGATGATCGCTTACTTTTACGTTAATGAAATCGTACGTATCTGGTGTACGAGTTCGAAACCAGACGACAGCAAGATGCCTAACGCAGTGATCATCATACAAAATCCTCTGAAATGCTTACCACAAAACGAGGCCTGAAGGGATGAAAGACCTTGAACTTCATACCACAAAATCACGGACCTTGTCCACCTTCAGGTACGAACCTTTTGTACCATCGTCTGTTGCAAGAATAAAGTAGAGAACGTACAGACATCATAGGTGTGTATTATTTCTAAACGGATTTAAAGTATCCTTGCTCATGCTACCACTTCGATGTGCAAGTGACTAAGACATGCCGTAAATGAATTAACTCGTCCGCTTTGGATTGACTTGGTTCAAAGAACACCAGGTTTCCAGAAGCAAGCTGCTGTGACTCCTACAGCTGCTGCTACAGCTGCTCCTACAGCTGCTGTTACAGCTGCTGCTGCAGCTGCTGTTACAGGTGCTGTTGTTGTTGCTGCTGCTGCTGCGGCCGCACGGTGTGCCGGTGCCGACGCAGGCCATAGTAGTCGGAGTGGCACCTGTGCCCGCAGGGCTACAGCTGGCCTTCACGAGCACGGACCATGGACGGCCCACTCCGGGCTCCTGGCCGCTCGGTCACTGGAGCACTGGAGTTTTGTCGGTCACTGGAGCACTGGAGTACGTGAGGACTGTTGGTCACTCAACGCTGGAGTACTGGAGTACGTGAGGATTGTTGGCCACTCAACGCTGGAGCACTGAATCGACATCGTATTTTGCGTGAGGACTGTTGGTCACTTAACGCTGGAGCACTGGAGTACGTGAGGGCTGTTGGTCACTCAACGCTGGAGCACTGGAGTACGTGAGGACTGTTGGCCACTCAACGCTGGAGCACTGGAGTACCTGAGGACTGTTGGTCACTTAACGCTGGAGCACTGGAAATCGGCCAGTTCAGTCCTCAGCATGAGAGCTCCATGCCTTCATCGGTCTGATATATTTGTATTGAAGTGTCTTCTGCCCCAGTTGTTTTAACGTTCCTTCTCGTGGGTATTCCTAATGGAAATATTCCGGGTGTCTTCCGTCTTCAATTTTCCAGGCGTCTTCTGTCCCAGATATTGTTTCTTCATCTCGTTGAACATTCGGGGTGGGAGTCAGGCATCGACAGTCAGGTGCCTTCTGCTAAATTTGATCAAAAGAAATTTTTTCACGTTATCAGATAATTTGATGCTAACGAATTTCACACCGAAAATTATTTCCCTTCGTCTTACAAATTACTTTTTATGAAAAATAAGTATTTTGCAGTTAATCCTTTCATATTACCGAACCATTATGATAATGCTTTCGTTCATTAATTTTCCATCGTGTTGTGGACCGAGGCACTAGTTTCAGCAGCGCCGCTGAAGCGAGGTTGAAACCTTGGATCAGTTACAGCACAATTTTACATTTCATAGCGTCATCAATTTCCTTCATGGGGGCTTTTAATGTTAGTATCACGACTTGAGAACCCTCGTTGTAAGATTGAATAAAGTGTTAAAAATTTTAAATTATTACAAATGCGTGATTTAAATATGATTCTCGTGGCAGGATTGAGTTGGGACTGTGGAAGTGAACGTTTTATAATACGAGTATCATTTCAAGATGAATTCTATTCATCTGTAGAATCAAGAATAATTAAAAATTTTAACATAACTCTGGATAACTAATGCTATTCCTCTTTATCCCATATCCTTGAAGTATATCTTTACCTTCACGATCTCGTCAGAACTGACGGTCTAAGGCGCATTCCTTCGTCTGATGATTTATGGCCATAATTTGCACAGAGGGTTAAATAAAAATTAATGATTTAGCGAAAATAGCCGAGCTTGCTAT
>VOMN01029425.1:0-28011 GCA_014899125.1 Orchestia grillus
AACTTCACGAGGGCGCACCCACAGATTCAGCGGGGTGAGCAAGATAGGGTTGGAGGGGCGGTCAAACGTGTTGTCAGAGGAGTGGCGCTCCGGGCAGGTCGGGTCTGGCTGCGCCCCGAGTACTAGCGCAGGGACGCACTATGACGCGACCTGAGTTGGGAGAAGGTGCATCGCGCCGCTCGGCTGAGTTGTAGTTCACTGCTGTAGGGGGTTATGGATTATACAACTCAGGGGGCTGAGGCCAGGTGCTAGCGGCGGTGTGGAGGGAGGAGAGGAAGGGGCGATATGAGGTGAGACGGTGAGTCGAAAGCGGGATTGCAGGGTATGTAATGTTCATACTTCTGGGCCCTGCTCTCTGCGTGACAACGAGGTAGCTGAGGCGATGAGCACGGAGAGAACTGCCCAAAAACTGGGAGCAGAGAAGAGGGAGGCTGTCAGCCACGGGGAGGACCTTTGCCTATCTGTGCAGGTGAGAGGCAGAGGCCATCTTGTGGGACCCCGTGGCTATGCGGAGGATGGAGTTCTCGATGGATTGAAGCTTGGCTATTGCTAAGGGAAATGAGTTAGATAACCCCAATTAGGTTCTTTACATCAAGGATGTCGCCATTGAGGTCCATGCAACAGTAGCAATAGCCAGTACCTTTTGGCCTATTTATATCAGGGCCCGGTTAATGATCATACATCCGGGTTGTTGGGTAGCTTACGCTGGTGCAACCCCGCCTCGTCATCGTAATTCTTTTCACTTCGCGCCTTCACTCCTTGACAGGTCAGGTGCGAGACAAGGGCACTCGTAGTACTGACTCACATGGCTTTTCCATTCAATATCGTGCACTATCTACAGACCAAGCTATAACGCTTCGCTCCTATAACTCGAATCATGCTTCTACTTACCTTCAATCATTTTATTTTTTCTGAATCTATCACTGCTTGCTCATTTCTTTTTATGCCCCAAGCACATCAACACTTTTATTAGACATATTCCCGTACCATGCATGTCCTCCTTTGGCTTCCAATTATTCTCCTTAAGCGTCACTCGTACCATGCTGTTCGTGCATGTCATCTGTGAAAATTGATTACAATTCTTAATCCTTCCTCCCACAACCATACAAAGCTGTCAAAATGGTACGAACTTCTGTCATAGTTTTACAAAGTGCGCTACACTTCAAAATTATTTCAAGGTGACTATGGCCTGATTTCCCTTGATCAATCACTGATTTCATTTTCAAATCCTTGATTTCTAAAGACTCGTCGCCCTGCGTAACCAAACATGCTAAATTTTCCACCATAACGTTACGTGGCATTTCATTCTTCTAACACCCTAAAACATCTGGTTACCTCACTTCAGCATTGCTCACAATTTATTCTACAGTAAGTGTACACTTTATACGAAGTAAATTTAGGTATACCAGGAATGAAATGAAATAAATTATCAGTACACAGTTTTAAATAAACTCGAGTGAGCTTAACAACAAATGAGCTCAGTGAGAATGGTCCAACGCCTTAAAAATGGACTTAACCACTAATATCACGAAGTCACGACTGTACACTTGAACTGTGGAAAAACGAGTCAAAATTACACTGCGCGATGACGTCAATGGCAGCGTCATTAGACCAGGTGCCGCCGACTCCTAGGCACGTCAACCACGGTTTTGAAAGACTCGTTCAGCGTATATTTAGTGCACGACAGGCGCCGGTTTCCTGGGCACTTGCTCTTGCGTGCACATGACAACTAAGATCCTTAAATTCGATACACGCCAATTTTAGCAAAAAAAATATCGTGGATAACTTATTTAAAAATGTTTAAAAGTAGAACGTAAGGTTGTTTTCGAAATTATGTAGGGTTCCTTACGAATTTTTTTTCACAATCTGAGTTCATTTGAAATTTGACGAACCCTCGGAAATACGTAGATGTTCTGTAGATTATGGAAAACAAGTTAAGCAAGAGCTCTCCATAACTACTATTGCAGGAGTTATTCCCTTGGCAATTCACAAGATTTTCGAATCAAAATGTAGAACAAACATTTACCCAGACTTTGTTTTACCTACGAGTCATACGCAGAAACTGAATAAACTCTAGTTGTGCACCCCAATGTGTCGCATATGCTCTCAGTGGAACAGGGCACTAAGTCTCTGATTGCCGCATCATCTCCTACATCATTCGAGTTCCTCCACCATGGCAGAAACGACTTATCGTTCAAACGACGGATTAAGTGATCAACTCTCACTAAATTGCAGAAGTGACCATAAATAGAGTAGTGATATCACAATGAATTGATAACAAATTTACCTGACATAATTTAATACATAATGCCTAATAATAACCAGTGCTGATACATTGAGTTCAAATTGACGAGTTTTCCAACTGGTTACACCACCGGACTTTCCCAGCAACATCACGGAACCCGTGTAGCTCGCCATCAACATCAACCGAGGGCAGAACTCGAGCGTGGCACCTCCAGCCACATTCGCTTACCTGCCCTGGTCTGAGCAGACGTGAACTGCTCCCTGCATGCATGCAGAGTTGTGAGGCCTACTGGGAGTGTCAGGCATGCGCACGACAGAGGAGTATTGACTCAATTCAGAGCTCCCATCTTTTGCTTGCTTCTCCGCTCCTCGCCCATGATCTTTTTCGCTGTCTTGTCCTTCAATACCTCGATGTACTCGGCGAACATCTTGCACAACTTGGGGTAGAGAGCAGAAGCCACGGGAACACCAGATGGACTTACCTGCAATACGTACTCAAATTAAGAAAAGCTTGGGACGTCAGGGCAAAAAAGTTTGGCATTGGGGAAATACTTTTCTAGTAGTAGTAAGCTATTCATACTGGCGCTTCAAGATCTTAGCCTATTTTTTCTAGAGGCATGGAATGTTCTTAAAATAGTTTATTATTATTTCAGATTCAATAATGCAAGAAAAATTCGGCGTTTTTGTAGTGACAATTTTTTTTTCCAGGGTTCATAATAAACTCGACTAATTCGACCGTCGATCAATGAAAAACACACTTTTTTAAGGGTTCGTAAACACCTTCACCTTTGAAAGTCCTGAGTTAGTCCACACTACAAATGTCAGTTAGATTTTCTCAGTTTCAGTTCCTGCAGCCCGAGATTCGGACAAGTTTTATTCAAAGCGCCCAAACGCGAGTCTCAACATCTTTACCGACACAAAAATAAGAATCGCCTCTCATTCCGAGGCCATAAAAGCTAGCATCAACTCTCACTCATAGTTGAACGACTCAAAATCGGTCCAAACTACAAATTTTGACTATTCAAAACTCACACTCGAGCGATCCAAAACTTTACTTAAGTAATTAAAAAATGAAAAATATCACGGTCCCATACTCCTCTCCCACATTTCAGACTTTAAATTCATTTCAACTCCCTGATCCAAAATGAGTTAACTCATACAAACTGCCTCTGACTTCATAACGGTGATATCAAAATAACACACTGACCCTCATGTAGTCGAAAGCGAAGGCCACGTTGGAGAGATCATGGCTCGAGTCCTCAGTTACGAGGGGCACCTTGGAGTACCGTTGGGAGAAGTGGGTCAGCAGGACGTTCTTGGCCTCCATTTTATGTGCAATGGAGAGCGCTTCGCTGATCGTACAGTGCCGCTTCGCCTTAGCTTCGGCAGCTAAGTAGTCCTCCATGGTGGCCTCGTGAATGAGCACGTCGCAACCCTTGCCTGCGAGAAAAATATCTCACCAAGTCCAATGGCTGATTTCACGTGTGCAGGGGTAAAACATGAGTAATACTATACTCTTTCTTGAGGGTATAATGTATTGAAGCTTTGAAAAGTAACTAAGTACCGCTTAAAAATTCTCACACAACAGAATCTTGAAAAACGGAGATATCACAGACACTAAATAAGAAACCACACTACGAACCATTGCCAAGGCTGCTTTTTACAGGTAGAAACGCTGACACAAATTTCTCAAACCGATATCATGCCACAATAACAGCTGACGAGGAGGAAACTCACCGATGGTGACGAGGTTGTCGCACGGTCTTGTGTCCCCAGAATACACGAGAGATTTGCCCTCTGGCATCGTGATGCGCACTCCAAACGACTCTTTACAGTGAGGAACGTAGCACGTTTGTACGTCGGCCAGCCCCAGCTCCTCAATCGTCGAGGCCCATTCGTTGGGTAGCGCCTCCGGGCCGTGGAAGAACTTATTATTGAAGAGCAGACGATAATCGGAGGCGATAGGCTCGAAATGGAGGTGGTACGACCGCAAGTACGCCACTATCAGCGACGGCGCCAGCACCAGCAGAGGAGTCAACTGTATGATAAGAAAGATGTTCATGCCTTTGGTGTGAGTCATATCCGAGAGCTCCACGTGGTGAGACCCTGCTGCATTTCAGAGTGACGTCACGTCAAGCCGTTGTTCTCAAGTTGAAACGAAGAGGCTTGACGTACGCGTGGCACATGAACTATGTAAATTCAACATGTCAAGTTTCACTATAAAAATTAATTGTGAGCATTGAAATCAGAACAGAAATTGAACAAGCTCGTAATAGAAGTAACTTGGTATAAAAGAAAGGTTGATGAAATTTGATTTAAATGCATTTGTTGCTCAGTAAGAGCCGCAATAATCCGAAGCAAAATGATGTGGAGTACATAATACGAGATACTTTAATGGCATATGGAGCAACAGTCTCCAGGACAGTCGTACATTAGATTAGATTTTTTATTAGCTTAAAATTCCCTCGTCATATGCAGCGCGATCTCAAAAGAACAAAAAGAAGAGACCATTCGGAATGGACTTTCGAAAACGTGGCAACTATGCATAGGTGCGTTTCCACACAGGACTCCCTTCCCATAAAAATAGCAGATTAAGAAAGAAGAAAAAAGAAGAATAATCAGCAAAGAAGGAATGAAACTGAAAAAAGTGGGTTACGAAAGATAGATGTCCCAAAAACCTATCTATAGCTGAGGAAAGCTAATAGTGGTCCCCATAGAATACGATAGACATACCTAACCCTATGGCCTACCCTATGCCTCCGAGGAGGCGCGGAGCCACGGTTTGAGCTGTGGGAGCACTCACTCACCCGTTCCATTGAGTGTAATTTAAACATCAATCAATTTAGTAACAGCACATACACTTTAGAAAAATTTATTGATTGATGCAAGACTCATGAACAAGTGTTCTTGAATTCATCCAGACGTTATGTTGAAGTTTTGAAACCTAAAAATCATTGTTTATCTACTATCTCGAAGTATCACAGCATTGAGAACGTTTACATGTACTACAATACACTCATGAACAAGAACATATACTGTAGTGTAACTAAATTTCACCAGACAGACCACTGACACGTGCCATAATTCACCTTAGGGCCATTAAAAAGAATAACATCTACGCCACTAATACGATAATAACCCTAAAAAGTATTCGCCGTGCCGAGAGGTAGCTGTAGACGAGACAGCATTTACACAGTTATTTAAAAAAAACACTTGAGCTAATTAGGACACACACAGGCAAGCCACGCTCCAGGAGAGCTTGTTTCCGCCGCTGCATCACGCTGATGAGCCCTATGTGGTGGTCTGCGTGCTGGTGACTGATGAATACACCCGTCAACTTCGAGAGCACGTCGTGAGCCTGAGCGGCTCCCATCAGCTTCACCAGCTGGCAGACGGTGCCCTCGCCGCAGTCCAGCATCATGAACTTGTCAGCGCTGCCCATGTCATTAAATCATTTACACTCACAGTAAATGCCCGTTATTAGAAGTGGTACCTCGCTGGGTGAATGGTATGATCAAAAAACGGAAGAATATGCGAAATAAACTCAAATGAGCGATGGAAGGGAGTGGGTTACTAAGTTTTTAGCTAGTGTTCATAAGTAGAAAAAATAGTACCAACTTTTGAAATGAATATGTCAAATTATGAAGCGATTCACTCAGCATCTCGAAACTAAGTTCGAATTTTTTTTTGTCTAAAAGCGTTTGGATAAGGACAAAGGATAAGCTAACATGAAACGAAGAGCATAAACCAAAGTGGCTCGCTGAGCCTTGTTGTTCGAATTCTACACGGCGAAAACTGCAAGGAAAAACATTTTGTTTACATAGATTTAGTAGTGGGAATGTGATTGAACTCACTGTCGGACATCATCGTAATAATAATTTAAGGAACGGGTTTATCACTAAAATTTCATTCTTTAAATATAAATTCAACCGTTTGAATTACTTATATTAATGGCTACGAATTCCTTACTCAAGACACAAATTTCTTACTGCGCATTGTAACTAAGCAACTTGCTCATACAGAATGTCTCAAACTAATGTATACCTCACTTTTAAGTGCTAAAAAAAGGGGTCCCAATAAACCGATTTTATCATACTTGGTCTCATTGGATGCAGAAACTCATTCTGTATCGGGCCATTGTAGAAGTTTTGCAAATTAAAAAAAATCTTTTCAGTTGGAAAACATTAATGCGGTGACAATTCGAAATGGATTTTGTCCGGAATCCGAGCACAGTCTAATTCATAATGAAAAATAAATGTTAAGAATGACTAAGTATGATACTGGATCTTACTTATTGTAATCCAAACCCTTCAAGATGCAACTAACAAAGGAGCAGTAAATTTTTCTAGTTGAGAGCTACAATCAAACAAAAAGCTACCAACAAGTGTGCCACAAATTTTAAGAATCTTTTCATAAAAGAGTGTCTCCAACTAAATTAACCTAGTATCGTGTTGTGCGCAAATTCAATGAAGATGGAACTGTGCTCAATTTGAGCGAGGGAAGAAGTGGAAGAAAAAGAACTGCTAGACCTCAAAAAATTATTTATATGGTTTCAAAAATGTTTCAAGAAAATCCAAAAATTACGTGCCAAAGAGAATAATTTTTTCCAAGTGTAAAACTTTTTTTATTTAACAAAACTTCTGCAATGGTATGACATAAAATGAATTTTTTGCAGTAAACGAGTCCAAGTATGATAAAATTGGTTCATTGCCGTCCATTTTATTAGCACTTAAAAGTGAGGTAAACATTTTTTTGAAAAACCATGTACTGTACGTCGGTCTCTCAATCAACACTTCAACACGACCACATCAAAACGCTTTCAACTAGATGGAAGACTCTCATGACTCCAAGTAGCACACACCTGGTTTCAACCAAGATGCCTGACACGTTCCGGGTTTTGTTGGGTATGGCAGATCCCGTCCCAAGGAAGGTCACTTCAGGGTATTCTTTGGGGAGCTCGGCAGGCGACGCGTCTTGCTCGTAACCAGAGTCAATGATCTCTTTTTCTATGCTTTCACGGTCGATGACAGGGCAAAGGTCCCTGGAGAAATGAGAAACGTTTGTCAACACTGGAATTTTATAGACAAATGTATGGAAATACGTTGCTCTTCACTCACCATGAAAAAACGGATAACAATACACATATATGTACAGATAAATACACATGTTGGTACAGTACTACATACAGTTTGTTTGGGAAATATACATGAAATTGAAGCCTAGTATACATTTGAAGGAGGTTAAATCTGGAATAGAAACATTACCTGCGGAGGCCAAGTTTTGGCTGCATTTGGTAAGTCAACATGGTGACGGCATTGATGGGACTCCGTCTCTCCACAATTGTGCCATTTGAACTCGACGCAGATGCACCATTTTCCCCTGAGCCTGTAATCTGGATACAGCTACTTCCTCCTGATGGAGCAGAGGTGTCGGGTGCGTCTGGTATGCTGTCGTCAGCCAGAAGAGGGTACAAGGTGGGGTGGATGCGGTTTAATTTTATTTGGTTACGGTGGACAGCTTGAGAACCATTGCAAGTATTGCCCTCGTTGATGAGAATGTGCCGTGTAGAAGGCGCAAACGTGTCCATCCATTCCTTATACTCGTTGGTTTTTAAAATGCTGCGAAACAGTAAAACATTATTCTCACACATATAGAAATAAAATGAACTTTGAAGTTAAAGGGTACGCCAAATTGTGGGAACAGAGTTACATTCAATTCTGTCAAGCACTATTCAAATGCAAAAAAAATAAGAGTCATCGCAGGTAATAATATCACAATCGCAGGTTTAATTTCACATTTTTTCCAACAAAGTTCTTATAAATATTAGATCTTCGATTGCAGATAAATAATAATTACAAACAGACTATTAGTCACACTTAAAATAACGATGAATTACTGTACCTCGTTGGCGTGAAATGTACGACAACTTCTGCCGTGTTTTCGGTGTCGGGCGTGAGATAAGGCGTCAGGGAAGGGTGGCTCACAAGCGTCTTCAAGTGGTTCATGGTGGGCGCTTCTACCACTGCCATAAACATACGAGCTTAATTCATCAAAATAACATCAAACGTTACATGGTAGCACGAATCAATATCAAAAGCAAGGAAGGTTGATAGCACGCATTTTCACACAAAATACAAGATAACCCAAAGGCATAATTTGTTGGACTAAAGGTTGCGACGCTGAACATTCAAGTATGTGAGAAAAAATAACCTATCCCTAACCTATCACACCACCTAAATTAAATAGAAGTAACCGCCAGAGTCGTGTAACGCAACAAAACTCTACCCTATATAATTTTTTTCAAATATTTGCATTCAACCAGCACTTTTTTGCCTGCAATACAAAACCCACATTCAGCACTCATGCGGTCTCGTCACTAACCAATTAACACGGGACCAGGGTCGTCTGGCTCAGTGACATCAGCCGCCCTGACAACGGTGCCGTCGGCCAACACCACATCGAGGCCGTTCTTCAGCTGTCCGTACAGGGGCCCCGGAGGTACTTTGGCTTTTACACAAAGTTCCAGCCGTAACTTGCCCAGCTGCAAGGAGAAAACAAGGAGTTAAAAGCATGAATGAAAGTAAATGTTTTTTCCAGGGCCTCGAGAGGTTCAAATTTGAGTGCATTGTTAAATAGGTGTCTGAATATTGAATTAGGTAATTTCTTCCTAAATAGTACAGAATACCTCAGACAATTGATACTGAACATCAGGCGATCAAGTAACAAAATACCCCAGAGCAATAATAAGCCATTTAGACTCAACTAACAGTTGCTTCAATATACTCGAGCAATGACAATCCACTAAAACTCAAAACAATTAACAGAATACTTCAAAGTAAGGCAAGCCACTAAGCTCAAAACGGAAATAAGTCACTGCAACTTAAAATAAAGACAGGCAACTAAGATTCAAAGTAAAAACAAACAACTAACAAAATATCATAAAGCCAAGACAAGCAAGTAGAACTCGACAAAATCAGAACTAACCTTTGGAGCTAGTTTACCGATGTAGAGCATGGCCATGTCGGTGACAAACTCCTCCCTTTTAGACCGCTTTGCTGTAGTCAGCTCCTCCTCTCCCTCAGGCTCCTCTGTGCTATCCCTCTTGCAGCCCCGACCAGGATCACCCCCTCCTGAAGAACGTAAAATTGGATTAATACACACTTGTTTTGGGGACTTACCACATACTCGTATGACATTAGCCTTCACTGGCAGTTGCTTCAAATTATGCGTGAATACGAGTATTCCACCAGAACAACGATCGAGATTATTTTTTGAATTATTTATTGATCACCAACTTAATCAGAGCCTACACTTCACATAATTACTGGATAAATCATCTGCTAATGAAGCTTGAAGATATAGATGGATCAAAAAATTAGCAAAATAATAAAGTGCAAAACTACGAACATAAAATTCCTACCACCACCATCATCATCACCTTTGCGTAATGTCCATGTTTTCACCATTTGTGTGTTTTCACGCACAATTTACGGTATTAATCAACGAGTAAGACTTTGAAACAACGAAATGATCGCTCGTCTCCAAAAATTTCTCTTGAACTTATTTAAAAAAAATTCTCCTAAGCTCAAAAGAAAACATTTTCAAACATTACCTCTGAACAGAACAAACTCGGCGCCTTGAACCACAGGACTGGGGGTCTTCTCAGACGAAGGCAGTATGGGTACAGCTGTGATAATGAGAGGATCTTCCTTGTCTCCCACCACCCCATCGTTGGTGCTGTAGTGGTGGTAGGAGAGGTCCATGGCGTCAAAGGCCATAAAGGACCTCGTGTCCTCATATAAAGCATGCTGGGGGAAACAGGTTTAATCGTATTTTATACACACGTTAGGTCAGGGCCTCCTAATTCATGGAGGCAGGGTATAATTTTAACAATTGAGCCCAAGCCTAGAGGGGCTCATATTTTCGTGCCTAATGAATGTAAAGTAAGAAGGTTGCTTGCTCATTGGACAAGGTCTGTAACCAATTGCTGACAGCAATTTCTAGGGATTTATGGGTTAATTTTTTGACCATTTTACTATGAAAAAACAATATATTGGGCTTAAATTTCCTCCTGCAATAATGATTCAGGTATGCAATATTTTAGATATAAAGATATAGAAATGCATACAAATGGGAAGTCTCTTTCTTTCTCTCAGAAATTAACTTTTTTGACATTTTGCATATACATCTGATTTAGGGAAACTAATGTTTAAACACAGTTCAATCTAAATACTAAAATGGTGTTCACACTTTTGCTAACAATTGAATTGAAACAACGATAATACATGCTTGAGTACTGGTATGATAACCATAATTTTTTTTGCATACAAATAAAATATCAGCTGCATTCTAAAACAGCCATGATGTCATGAAATGAAGAATCCAGTAGGTATACAGCTACTCATCATAATCCTTGAAATCAAATCAAAAGTTCATATTTCATTAATAGGTTCATGCAGTTCTACTATCTCTTCATCCTAGAAATTCGCAGAAGTTGTGAACACATGCTTAGCAAAGACAAACAAGATAATTCATGACTCTGAACTGAAAGTTTAAATTATGATCTCAAGAGAGTGAAGTGAAGGAACCATTTAGCATGGACTGAAGAAAATGAGGAAGCTATGCACAAAAGGTGTTCCCACACAGAACCCCCTGTGCATAGAAACAGCAAGTTAAGAATAAAGAGGAAAAAGATAAAGAAGAGATAGCTAATGTACAAAAGTAAAGTGGGCTCGAAAGATGGAAATCCTGAAGGCCAATCCATAGATAAGGTAACCTAACAGTTCTCCTCTGGGGTCGCTAGTTCCCATTAGTAACATACGATAGACAAACTTAACTAACCCAACCCTATTGCTTATGTTATTCTTCCTAGTTGATACGAGTTTATAAGTGCAATTTTAACCCATGAAGTTGAGAGCTGTACTTTTTAAGTGAATATCACAAAGAAAAACTAAGATCAAATCTAGAAAAACAAAGTCTGATTGCGTAACAGCTACAGCAGAAAAAGTATCTCAAAAATAGAAGTGGTAAGAATAAATATAGCTGAAAAACCGTGACAATTTCTCACAATGCCAGGAGGTCCGTGTAACTTCAAGAGGTTGACACCGCTGTCTTGAAGGGTGAGCAACATTCCAGGAAGGCCCCCAACATTGCGCCAAGACTTGTGGGTGACGAAAACATTCTGCACAGAGCTCAGCTTCACCTTGTGCTCGTACGCCAGTCGCTGGGTGCCCTCACCACAGTTGAATAGATATCTGTGAACAGCACACAAATATTAATTATTTGAATTTGATAAAGTAACACATTGCCAATGGTCTTAAAGAATGTCTGTGCTCCATAGAATTTTCCATTACCCCTTCCCTGCCAGGGTTTTGATGAACATGAGGTATATTTAGGAGATTTTCATAACTTTCTCTGGTCAGAAATGGTTGTTTTGTACTGAGAGAGGTCAAAAAAGGATATGGCAACTCATTTCAAGCAATTTTATTCAAATCAAACATTTGTTCACCCAAAGTTGTGACATACTAATTAGATCAAATAGAGTTAACTCATCCTCCCTAGAGAAAGGGCTAATATGTTTATTAACAATTGTTCAGCTGGTGGTGAAACAAAAGTAAAGATTAGATTAAATTATTAGTTTAAAGCTCCCTACCTACAAAAAATGTGATCTAAAGAGTGAATAGAAGGGACCATTTAGTATGGACTTAGGAAAACGTGGAATCTTTGCACAGGGGTGTGCCGACACAAGATTCCAGGTACATAGAAACAGCATGTAAAGAAGAGGAAAAAATAAAGAATAATCCAAGAAGAAGGCATGAAAATTGGAAGAAACAAAGGAGGCACAAAAGATAGACCCCTCAAAAGCCTAGCTAAAGCTGAGGTAACCTAATAGTGCCCTCCTGACATAATATTCTTTGCCACTTCCTACACAGTTTTATGTTATGCATTGCTTGAATTACTTTTCCAATAAAAGTAGCCATTCAGCTATGTTAGCATGTGCATGCCCATTTTTTCAAGACATTCAAAATTAAGTCTGAGTTACAGATTATTTATCAGGATTTATTCTAAAAAAAAATTAGGAATAAGAGGAGCGTTGCAAACTTACGCAGACTGTCCCCCAGCAGCATAGAGAGAAGCTGGAGCACCAGGAGCACCAGAACCAATCACTTGTAAATAAAAAGAGCATGCTGGGTACTTTTTGTTTTTTTCTGCTTTTGTTTTTTTCACTGGCTCCTTGGGCATCTGAAACAAACATTCAATTCATTAATGACAACCAAGAATATCTTGCATAAAATTGTTATGAAATTATTCCAGTGATGGTGTTTATTGATACTACAATACATAGTTTCAATTACTAACCCATTCAAATTTTTGTACTATCAAAATGAACAAAATAAAGAGGTACAAATATGGGATTGGGATACCAACCAAGAAAATTGCATTATTTGGACTAGTAGCAGGGTGTAATTTTAGCAATTGAGCCCAAGTGTAGGGGCTCAAATTTTTGTGACTAAGGCTTAGGTAGGTAGGTGGGTTAGCTGATTATTAGCAACAAAAAAGCATACAATTAGCGGTTGATTGAAATTTCTGGAGATTTATGATGATTTCTCGTTTTATTTTGCTAATTAGATTTACCATGATTAGCAAGGAATTGAACATGTTCATTATCTTTTGATACAACAACAAGATTGCATCTTATTAGTATTTTACCCATTTTAGAAATTTAGCTATCTCAATATGATTCCTAGAACAGTGCAAGTAAATAAATTTAGAGTTTAAACCTCTCAGCTGCATTACTTATGTCATATTACTACAACTTTGTGGTCCAAATTGACAACTTTTGAATGCTGTGATGCTAGGCAATTTTATTCTAAAGTATAATATAAAAATTTCTTGTAAACTTGTATCCTTGTACACATGAAAGCAATGTAATGAGTTGAAAAGCTTCATCTGATTAGAGTTCCTCATGAACAAGGTCTGATTATCAATTCAGTGATTATATTTCTGAAAGAATCTCATCATACAATTTAAATATCATTAATAGACATTAGGATTCTCCTCTCATGACCTTGCCTTAAAAATGACTGCTTGTGCCTAGTTGCTAAACAGCAAGTATAAAATAAATCATTACCCTACCAATACTTTTAATAAAGAATTCATGGATGAACTAACATCAATAACATGTCCAAAACATTTACTAGCAGCAACATAGGCTCATCACACAATTTGTTCAATATGTTATTCTAACATGTCAAGCAAATAAAATAGAACAGTTGGCAATTTAGACTAATAAATGTGAGCCCATTAAACATAATATTTCATTTTTATACTCCTACTTCCCAAATGAAAAAACAGTTCCTTATGCTTTTGAGTCATTCCATGCAGTTTATGCCTCATGAATTATTAAAGTATCAGTATTACCAGGGTCTCATTTAGTAATTCTATTAGCACATATCTATATGTGCATTTATTGTAAATAGATATTATTCCTATAAATATATACATGTATCTTATTCACTTTTACATGATTGAAATAAAATCACAAGTCTTTTCATTTTGTGTAAAATAACTAGATATTTCAGTGGTTAAAAGTATTTTTACCTATCATTCTCAAAATATGAAGATGAATTAACTAATACATTTGAAATCTAGTGAAATCTTCTGAGTAGTTAACCTATCCATTCTCTGAATAGGGTTGCTCTGGATTAGAACCACTATAGTACCACATTACTTGTACATAGCAGTATGTACCATTTCCTTCAATGTACTTGTGGTGTTGTTCCAATAACCTTCGTTTCTTTCTTCATTGGGTTATTGCTATTCATTAGTTAAAGCTAAAGCTTGGATATTTCTTATTTCCACCACTTCTTAAATAAATCAAACCAACTCAAAAACACTTCAAACGCAGTCATCACAGCACAATTTGTTTTACTTCATTATATTTTTTATCAATATTTGACATAGCCACTGTTTCAACACTGAAAAACACGTCACTTTTCATTCAACATTAATGATTCAAGTGCCATGAACTTTTTACAAAATATTCCAAACACATTGTTTATCTAGTAAACAAGTAAGTGCAAGTAAAATCTATGGGAAACCTTATAGCCAGATGTTTCCACCATACACTGGGTTCATTATACTGTACATTAACTATGTTCAGTTCATAGACTGAAATTTCATTGCATGATTATACGTTATATTAAGAGGCCAAAAACAGTTGTAATCAAAAGTGAATTTCAGAAACTTAATCTTTCCATCTCTTCTGAAATAAACATGTCCAAGATATATCTCAAACTAGCCCAGCTGTGCATAATTCTCCTAAAACAGCATTGACACAGAATAAATCTGACATTAGTATGTAAAGCAATTATCACCCTATCATTCCACTTGAGTGTGAGCATTGGTAAGGTCACAGTGTTTAAGTGACAGTCAAGAAGATAGGTTCAGTTTATGTTCATCTCATTTCTAAATTAGTCTGTATCATCATTTACATATATCTAGTTAGTAATAAAGTTTTTTGCAGTATTGAGAGTGGTGGAATTTACTCCATTAATGAAAAATATAAGTGATGTGCTGCTTCCAAAATTTTGTTGATGCCAATTCCATATTATCTAAAATTTATACTTATTTACCCAAATTAACAATTGAAATTCATAAGTATTTTCAAAGATTTAACTTATAAGTTCCAATTATCATGAAGCTTATCAACTCATTATAATATGAGGATGCCATGTTTGATTGATGTGTTTTTCAAATAATTGTAATAATGGAAGAAATGAAGTGTGTTCAGGGCCATATTCATTAGAAAATACCTGTAACCCTGATGCATGATATCATTGCTCATCACCATGACTGTCAACATAGATAAAGATCTATAGGTAGAGCATGTATGCTCCAAAATAATTGACTGACTCAATCATTGAATAAGTTAGAAAAAATTATTTTGTTAATAAATTGGTTTCAAACAAAAACTATACATGCTTGTATAACATTTGATTTATGAAAAACAACACACAATAAACATAGTTCTTATTCAGAGCAATAAATAAACTTCTTTTAACAAAAAAGAAAAAGTACTTGGCTACATCAAAAATGACGAGTAGAAATTTTTTTACTTACATATATATATTCAACAGTAGCAACATATTTAAACTTGAAACATTATGATTAGATTTGATCAAAGTATCAATATAGCTCTAAAACTTGGTGAAGTTGATTTCACTGTTTTCCTAGAAAGGGCTTCAAAAACTTTTAAATCTGTCTTTAAGTAGGGCTTTAACATAACAGGCATGGTAGTACAAAATTTTTAACCACACCCCACATACATAATCTATTGGGTTCAGATATGGGGAGTTCAAAAGTAGAAAATTGAGACTGGTGATATTGTAAAATCTGTCAACAATAATTTTTTCTAATTTTCCTCAGAGATGTGGCAAGGAGTAAACCCCCTGCATCAGAAGTGTGGCAATGAATGCAGAAATTAAAATAAATTTCAACCAAACACTTTTTATTTATCAGAACATTCTAATTTAGCAATCAATTGTTATGATGAACTGCTGAGACAGAAAATTTTCTTATAAAAAAATAACATAAAATCATTTATTAAACATTTTTTGAAAGTGTCCTGAGTTGCCCCAAATCCAGGGCTACTAGGCACACTATTTGTTTTCAACTATAAAATATAATAAGCAGCAAGAACTTTTTCTATGAAGCATTTGAGAGCCCTTAGAAAAATCCTCTTTTAAACATGACAAATATTGCAAAAAGTTTTAAATATAAGACTTTGAAAATTGTCTCAAGTAGATTTGCATGATGAGATATACTATTTATGCAAATGCCAATACTAAGAGAATAAAGAATAAATAATAATTGCAGAAGATATTAGAACCTACTGGCATTCAAGGCTTCAACAGTTTTTATCTTGGCTCAGGTGGCATTTCACGTAACCAGGGGGTAATTCCCTTTGAAAAAAAAAAATTCAATTCACACATTCTTCACATCCCTCACGGCTTCACCCTGCCAGTAGTTGTAAGACATTGAAAACCCAACAGTAAAATGAGTTTGAATTTATAAAGGCTCTTTTTAAATTTCCAGGCATTATATAATGAGACTAAATCAAAGTTATGTCACTTACAAGAGGAGTGGCATAGTCTGTGGAATACACCTTGATAAGGCTTATATTAATTTTTCATCTTACTGCTTCAGAATACATTAAGTCATTCAACCAAAAATTATAAGATTTCCAGTTTTTGTGTTTATATCATTCAAAAATTTGTACTGAATAATGTGCTGGATGTAATTTAAAAAATTAGAAGCAGAATGTTGATTTTAGGCTCATTTTTCAACATGCTGGACCTTACATTTATGACTCCAGAGCTTCATTCCAATGATTCATTATACTGAGAACCGGAGGGGAGCTGGGATGCTGTGATAGATGTGGTTTCTTGTGTTCACATTTAGATCTTGACTAAAGAGAAAATTTTCATAGAGTTTATTCAGAAGTAACAGATTTTGAAACAACACAAATTTTTTAAATGACTTAACTACTAAAATTCTTCATTAGACTTTAGAGACATTAATTAGATTTTTTCATCTCCTTAACTTCAACAAGTTTTTTAGAGTAAGCTCCAAAAATGAAACAGTACATCACACCTCAAGGAATGCTTCAATTGCTAAGTGAAACTTAAGAAGATTAATGGACTCATTTTTTCAGAAAACATTATTGTAAGGAACCATTATTTAGGCTAAAATTACACCCAGAAATTAATGTGAAAGAGTTTCATGCAAATCAGATGGTTGGAATGGGAGTGAGAGGGGCAAGAAAGGGAATGGGAAGGGGTGAGGGACTTTCAGACACTCTAGAAGCAGGACAATTTAGGCACTTAGCTATATTTTTCCTTTATATTATTGTATAATATGCATTCATGAGTGTTTTAAAATGCATAAAAACTTTTTATACATGCTTCATTTTTATTATATTTGTTTTTTAGTAACTAATAAGCATTTGCATCACAATATCCTGCATATTCCTGCTTGAAATCATTATTTTTACTATTCTACACATTATAATTTATGTATACAACCAAGCGCATAGACCTGGAGTGCTTATTTGACAGTTTATTTGCCTGTGAAAGTGGGTGGTTATTCTCCCCCACCCCTAACTTAACCTTGCAAGTTGCAACCACTTCTCAAGCTCAAAAAATTCAGGTGCTAACATTCAGGAATGCAGGAAGACTACAAAAGTGTTATTTAGAGCAAATTAGGTGGTTCTACATGAATTTATAATTTATTGATTTTGCTTAACATCATTAAAAAGCATATATATATAAGGATTGCCTCTAAATTCGAATTTTTCACATTTGAAAGCCTAAGACTTAAATAGTTTTGGTCATCTGTAAATGATATAAAGCTTATTTGTAGGGAATTTTAATTAATGGGCATAATCTGACGTCTCCGAATCTAAATTTCTTGAGTATGAGAAAAAGATACAGGCCTCAGAGTGAAAAATAACATCAAAATTTTCATTTTTTGGGAAAATATTATAAATAATTGGGAAACTGATTCATCAATAATCACAAACATCAGATTATAAGATTATTTTACACACTGAAACGAATAAAATAAACGCCGTCCCATCTCTCTAGTGCTAATATTGTGGCCGTTTTAGCCTTTGAAATTTTTTCCGAAATTTCGCTTTCTTTCGATATCTCGTTTTCCTTCACGAATTCAAAAATTTCTCACGAGCAACATTTGTAACACACGTGTGTCAAATCGAAGGAGATCCGTCCCACAACGAAAGACGATGGTCGAAAATGAGACGACCATCGTAAATCATCGAACATTAAAAATTCACCTATCACACATCAGTAACACACGTACCTTCTTGTATATACTTTCGGTTCCAAGCTGCTTAATTAATGAACGTACGTTTGCTTTGGTTAACTTAGACGAATACAAATGTATAGTTTTTGAGCGATTTGAAAAATTAAAACAATTGAACTGAACTAGCAATCTCGAATGTGCATTAAGCATGCAATTCACGAAGCTCAGTACCATGGTGATTCAATCAGCTAGCTTCTGAATGTAAATAAACAGCAGAAAGTCTACCAAATTTACCCTTCTCATAGGGAATTTTTTCGGAGCTCACATTTTCGTATCGTGAATCAAAATATACACTATATACTTTATTTATGAGGCTAATTTCCATTAAATAATTTTATAAGAAATCTAAAATTATTCTCGGCATACTACATATTGTAAAATAATTTGCCTGCATACGATAAATTCATGATATTCAGTTAGAAAAGCTAAATTCAAAATTAGTATTTATTTTGAAAATATGAAAATAATGTTTGCAACTTATGAGTTTTCTTTATATATTTATACGTAATGTCATGATAGGTAGCTGGATTCTATATTCGTAAAATTCCCTAAAAAATTACATCCCCTACATTTCTCCCAACACTCGTCAATCATTCATTGTCCTTCACTCTAGCAAGTCGACTGAGTTACGAATGGGTATTGCTGTATTTGACATAGTTTATACGGGATGAATTAATGCGTTCCATAATATTAATGCAGTGTAATTTTTATTTGTAGACATACTCTTATTGTACATGCAAGATGCCGTACATATTCCAGCTTCATATTTGTAATGCACCAAATTTTACGCAACAAGCCTACCGATATGGCATTGCTTTGTCTTGTATTGGTAAGTCTTTTTATTCTTCTCCGTTTTTTGCAATCGTAAAAACTAATCGAACTGCTTATGCATAGAAGTCGTAGTTGGTTTAGTAACTCGATTTGAATGCATTTTTGCGTAATGTTATATCGTTAGGTATATTCAAGTAAAAGTGGCAAATGTAAAATTTGAATTTATTTAATGAAAATATGTAGAAGTGATAGTTATTTTGAAAAATAGATTTCTTTTAAAAATAGTTGGCTTAGCTAAGGAACTTATTGTTTGAGACTAGTTAATTGATGAAAATTTTCATGTGAAAGATCATAGCTTAAATATACTATTTAGCTATAAAATATTTGTATGATGCATAAATATAACAAATTTTGATGACAAAGTTTTAAATAATGTAAATAATTGATTAATTTTACATTAGGAACCCTATCAGATAGTGATGATTTTATAGCAGGTTTGTTAACTGCAATTACACTGCTATATTTATAAGTAAAAGAACCTTTCCACAACCTAACTTTTCTAAACTAACTTGATCTAATCTAACCTTGATTAACCTAATCAACATTTATTCATTTACAAAAAAAATGCCAAAATGCTGCCTGAATTTCTGTGTCTAAGGTCCTAAAGTAATGATTTACTCAAAAACTTATTTTATTTCAACTGTTTTTCACATATTGATACACATCTTAGGGTTAATTTTTACATTAGGATGCCCATCACAAAAATGTATTGGATGTAACTTTTTTTGGTTATATTTATTTGTTTATTATGAACATGAACATAAAATTTGGCACAAATAAATAGATTTTAAGATAATTTTGATTTTATAACAGGTTTTATGTACTAAAATTCTCATATATTTATATGTATAGAAATCTTTCCTGAGCTAACCTTTCCTGACAACCTAACTTAACCATTGCTAAAATTGCCCCCGTTTTTGTCTCCACTTACTAGCTGCAAGCAATAATAAGCTACATACATATACTGGGACAGGAGGTAATAGATTTGTAAGGAAAAGAATGATTTTTCAACTTCTTATAAGTTTTCTGAAAATTTTCTAAACTTAATTAACCTGTGTTCATTACCATTCTGGAAATACAAAAAATGCCGCAGCATTTCCAGAGTTTTTGAGTTTGGAGTCCTAAAGTATAAATTTTCTGTTAGTGATTAAGCAATATAAACCATAAAATGATGAAGTATGTGTTTTAATTCCTTATGCAGGGCATTAGAAAATATATCAATTGCTACAAGTTAGGGTCTTCACATATTTCATAAAACAAATCAACCATAGGTTGCATAAATTTTTATGGAATCATCATGATTGGTACACAACTTTTGAAATTCCTTAGTTCTAAAATTACCAGTTGAAATAAAAATTTACGGCATAATAATTTTTCAGTAAATTGATGTATATGAGTTATTTAATGTACATTTGTTCTATGATAATGAAAGTTTGTAGATGCTATTACTACTCAATGCAGTGTTGAAGATTTTAAGGACTTGAACAAAATATAAATTTAATGGATTCCAGGTGCTACTATTTTGTTGGTCAATCTATTTGAATAATTTTTGGATGCCATTGGAATACATGAAGACTGAACAATTGAACTTAAAATAAATGATATTCAAGCCTATTGTTTAAAAAAAATTGGCACAAAAATTTAGCTGTAAATAAATGGTTAAAAAAGTGGCTTACAAAACAGAAAGTTAGTAGTACCAATATATAGAAAATTTAACTGTTTATTGTAAAATGTCCCATATGGTCCTAATTCATTGAAATCAATATGTATAAAGTTTAGGGAACTTTCACGAATGTCAAACATTCTTCAATAAGTGTAATAAATATACTTACATACATGGTAAAGGATTTAGGAATTAATATGATCAGAAATCCTACAAAGCACTAGTTTACAGGAAATGAGACTTGATGGATGAGGGAAAATGGAACAGGTTAAGTGGAAGTGGAAAAAAATGAATTCAAATATCAATATGGATCATAGCTTGGTTGTCAGTGCTGCAATTTAGTAATTCACAGTTTAGATGGTTCCAATTCTTTGTTTTTTATTTTTTCATTTTATTTTTTGTCACTCATCTTCACTTGGCATTATTCACAAGTGTACTTCTACAAAACACAAAAAAGCCTTCTCTGTGGGTGTCATAAATTTTCCATCCATAATAAGATTTAAAAAAAATGAGCCCATGAATTTTAGAATTTGCTATCAACAGTTAGCAAGCCTTTTTGTCTCCAATGAGCTAGCAACCTCCCTTCCTTTCTTTCATTAGAGTTGAAAATAAGTCTTATAGCTTGGACTCAATGGTTAAAAATTCTACCATTTTCCACTCCACTTACTAGCTGCAAGCAGTGATAGGATATTTTCTAAAATAATTTATTTTGTTGTCATACAGCAAGAAAAACCAGAAGATAGGCAGCCTGCACTTCTCTCCTATTTAAGATAAGTTTAAAAACTAAGGATTACTTACCATCAAAAGGTTGCCTGTCTCCTTCCAAATTGCTATGTAATATCTGCACTCATCATTAGGCAGTCTTGGGAACAAGAACAGCATTTCTTTTACTGTGCATTACTCCACCAAATGCTGTGCCCAAGCAGGCATTAAAGCTAAGGCACTCTGCCATAAAGTAGTGATGTGCCTATTCCAAAAATTTTGCTAATGCGGAATCTTATCTTTTTCCAGTGCTTATGAAAATTCTTTATTACTCTATTTGATAAATTGGAAAGAGAACAGAAGAGTATGGACTGGACAAATGGAAAAAGAGCACAGATGGGAAAACATTTCTAATCTGGTATGCCCAAAAGAAGGTACCAAGGGCTGAGATATTCTATGATGGAAGTTATGGAAGTCAACTGTTGTTTGGAGTCTCGTGTAAAACTTAAGAGTAACCAGGCACACATGGAGATGGAATTAACGAAAGACTAGGATGTGCGTGCAATGCAACAGTGAAGTAGAAGAAATAATTGAGCATTCTGTTTTTGATTGTAGCAAGTATGAATGTGAGAAAGAAGCTTTAATGAATGTAGTTAATGAACAGTATGGAGTAGTTCAGTAGTATGTCAGAAGTGGTGAAGATGATTTGGGTATAAGGTATCTTGTAGGACTGGATGAAGAGTGTAATTTGATGATTCTTGATGCAATGAAAAATTTTTTTTTGAAAGCATGGAACAAAGGGCAGGGGGGGGTTGTGTTTGATTGGCTTTCATAGGTGTGTTGACCTTCCAAGCATGAGGGTATTTTTTCTTGATGACAAACTGGATTACCCAATGACACCCGTTCTTGGTTGGAATATGACACGGAGTGCCTAATACTCTAAGAACTTTATTGATCAGGCTGGTTCACAGCCAATGAGGCAAGAGGACCCACTTGTGTGTACAGTGTGGAATTTTTTTTGCCAAAATAAAGGTTCCAACTGATGTTGGCTCTCAAATCAAGTTTAAATTAACTTAAAGATTTTACTTCACTTATCAAAACTATAAATTGAAATTTATATGTAATATTTAAAGATTTCATAATTGCCATATTGGATAAGCTACCATCTTTAATGGATGCTCTTTTCAAATTATTAAGATAGTGCAAGAAATAAAATGTGTTCTGGGCTAGTTTCATCAAAAAGTATCTCAATGCTGCAAAAGCAGGGAATCTTCAACATCCAATGTAGATTTTGATGCATACTTGTTCAATGTTAATAATGATTACTACAGAAAATGCCAAGACCATTCACTGTGATATACAGTGTAACCCAGATGTATTAATAAAAATCACAACTTTCTCTGAAACTCAATAATAAACAAATGACTTGGCTCCCCAAGTGGTATTACCAAAATTTAAGTAAACCCTAACAAGTTGCATGATTATGCTCCAAAATAGCTGATTGATCCAGTTTGTTAACGAAACTTGAAAAATGATTGTCAAAAAATTAGTTTAATGAAAAATTATGCATATGTGCTCATATATTTCACGAGTGTGACATTGCGTATCCATGCATGAACACAGTTTTCAAAAGCAGCAATAAACATAATTTCAAAAATATCGGTACAGGATATTTGGAATATACAAACAATATAAGGGTGTCTCTTCAGAAAAAAAGTGCTTGGCAATGTCTAAAATGTGCTTGGCAATGTAAAAGTTAAATTTATTTTAAGAGAAACTTTACTGTCTTTTACTAAAAGCATTTCAATAATATCTACAAATTTCACTCATAAAACTATCATTAGCTTGGATCACAGGCTCAAATTGGATCTTGAATCTGGAGCATGTTGAGTTTACAGTTTCCTTGGAAGGGTCTCAAACAGTCTTAATTCTGTTAATCACCTGGGCTTTTCTATTACTGGCACATCAATTGGTGTCTTTCTCAAGTGTGCCACATATATACACTGGGACAGCAAATAATGAGTTGGTAATAAAAAAATTTAAAGAATGATTTTTCAACTTCTCTCAAATTTTCTGAAAATTTTATTTTCAACTTCTCCCAAATCTTCCGAAAATTTTCTGCAGAAAACATGTCACATCATGGCAATATTGTCATTTGTTTACATTATGGTTGCATAATGCATTTGTCATTATGCTTTTATGGTTATTCACTATTATTCTCCCCTTTCTGTTTCCTGAGTAGCTGGCAATAATTGCTTCTTATATTTGAAACAACAATGGGAGCTTAGAAAGTTCTAAGAAAAATTTATAATCAAAGAATCTGCTTAAGGTTGTCATTGGTGCATGAAATGGGTTGTCATGTTGACTTTGAAAAGATTTCAGAAGGACCCAGCACCAGTAAGAGATGATCAGATGCTGGAATTTCCGAGACTGTCTTTGACATGGTTTGAGGAACACTGGTCTTCAGTTCTATAGAAGGCCCAGACAATGAAGAAAGTTCATTTTCATTGTAGCTGGTCATCCTGTTGTACTGAGTACTACAAAGAATGCCATTCTTGACACTATAGCTGTAGTGAAAGATTTAATGAAAGTGTCTCATCCTACAGAAAAACATAAAAGTTTGAAGATGGAATGGGCAAAGAAATATTTGAAGATTGTCTCAAATATCTTTCCCTTCACTGATTAGACAAGCAACTCTGGATAAACCTGATGGCTGGGAAAATGGTTGGGTGTATTTCAGGGAAAAGCATTATTATTATTTGAGGTTTAACAGGGCAGAGAAGTCATGATGTGAGCATGCATTGTAGATGATAACTTGGAAGTCCCTGAAGGAGTAAAGGAAACATCTGCTGCCTGTTGCAATCTCATGAAAGAAACTTTAGTGCAATGTTAGATGACATGGCACCTCTTTCATTACTAGGGGACTTCATTTTTGTATATGATAATGCTCACACCCCCTCTGTTTGTGCCACAAACATTTTTAGACAGTTTAAATGACATCCTAGGAAAAAAGTTGACAACCTGGCTGCCATCTTCTCTCAATTGAAAATATTTTGGACTTGTTTACTGTAGTTTGAGTACTGTAGTTTGGGACTTGTAGAAATTTCTGGTTTGTTGTCTTTGAAGCCTCAAGTACAGAGAGCTATTGCAAGCAAGTATGCAGAAATTTCTGATTTGTTGTCTTTGAAGCCTCAAGTACAGAGAGCTATTGCAAGCAAGGTACAGACTAATAAAAAAAATTCAATGGGTTAACTGGGGAATGCAGCTTTTGTATAAGAATAGGATTATATTCTACCTACAAATGGTAAAAGGTAAAACATTGAATTCACATGTCAAAGCCCACATTCTGATGCCAAGGTTTTCCAATACCAATCTGCAGATTTTCTGTGAATTCTGCTGTACAAATGCCATTACTGTTTTATGTTTTTTTTTCTACTGGCCACAGTCTTGAAGCTTTCATTTCAATTTTCATCATGCCTGATAATTTTTACAGTGTTTAAAAAGCACAGCAGCATCCTTAATTTCATATTGTTATAGCTATTTTGGATCATGAGGATAAAGGTTATTCTTTTAAAATTTTTAGTTGGGTACCAGTTGTCTTACTGCCATCATGATTGTGAATAGAATGAACTATAAACAAGCATCTAAATGACCTATAGTATGAATAAATATATCCAACCAGTGTAAAACAATAAAAAATTTAATAACTTTGACATTTATATTTAGTCCGATTTTTTATTCAACTAAATTCTTTGAAGTCTACTTGAATGTTGTTTTTTAATATGCTTTATTTGATTATTTTTTATATGTTATACGCAACAAACACTCAAGGGCTCTTCTTTGACTAATTATTCTTATTAATTTTTTGATGTCTGAAAAACACTGTGAATTCCAATTATTTTACTCCTGATTCCCATTGAACTCTGGTGTTGAGCACAGTATAGCAAACATCTCACAAGGTAGATAAATACATCTCAATTCTAGGAGTCTGATTCAGACCTTATACTTTCAACTTGTGCAACCCTCCTGGTATTGGCAAATGCAGTGTTGATGCAAATTCATTCCAAAAGTACCAGTTGTTATTGGTGCCAGTTGAGCTGCACATCACTACCAGACAGAGGTGCAAAGTTTCCACCTCCCATGATTGGCACAGCTGACATTTATTTTCTTTCCAGCCTAACTTCAGAATTAATTTTGGCTCTAAAGTATTTTCATAAAGTTTTCATCTCTTACTGTTTTATGAGCAACTGAACATCAATAGTGATGATATTTCAATTAATTGGCATTGGCATGATTTGCCTTTTTTTACAGGAATATATATTGATACACAGTAAAAATTGCCAGTTCCTGATATATGTACTTGATGTGTGCAATGTCATTGAGCACAAATATAATGTTGATTTTATATCAGTGGAGATGAAAGTTATGTTATCATGGCCTGTTACAATAAGTACACATAATTTTCACATTGTCACTCTGGGGGCGTAAAGGACACCCGGGGTAATTTGGAATGTTGGTCCCTACAGAATGAGGAGTGAAGTGTTTGAAATATATACAATTTCTTTTACCTAAAATTAGGACAATAAAGTTAAACATACAAATTGATAATTTGAAACTCATAAAAGATAAAAACTACCATGTATTTCTCTAGATTTTTAGGGGTTAGTCTTGCCAAGTGCATAGAGGAAATTAGAATGGTAAAATAATCCACACAGGTTTTTAAAAATTGTTTGTGCATGAAAGTTTACTGTGAAACCCCACCATCATAAGTTATCCACGTCTTACAATACAATGATGTCCATTTCTACCACCTGGGGTAATTCAGGACACCTTGCTGGGCTAATTGGAGACATCTATTAAGATATGTTTTATGTAGATTTTTTCAATTATATGAGTGTATTTGTCTATAAAGCAAAACAAAATTTATTCATGTTCCAGGTGAAAAGAATTTACAGGTACTTGACCACACAAGCCACCTCTTGACAAGGAGTCAACAAGCATGGGATGAATTTTGCCCCAACATCTCATGTACAAATTTTAGACCATCTCTGTAATTTTGTATCTGTGCTGTACTTGAAATGTGCACTCTTTCTACAGGTGTCCTGCTCAACTGGCTGAGTGTGGCTCAGGCATACATTGGCCCTCTGAGATTTCTGGGCGTTGGTCTGCTCATCCTTGGATCATTCCTCATCATAGTGGCGATGTTCCGATGGATGTACTTGGTGCCACATGTTAATCCTCAGGTATTCTTCTACTAGTCTTAGCTTCATCATGTGGTTTAATTCAGGGTGGGGCAAAATGATGACACATTTTTTATAAAAAGTAAAAATATAAAGAATGAACTAAAGTAATTTTAACTTGAAAGATTAAAATATTGCATTATATACTGTGCTCAACAAAAATGCTCTCAGGTGTGCATGGGTGGACTAAACTTGTCTAGTAAACAATGGTATTGACAAAGATGATTTAAATTTAGCTAGAATATTATGATGGCTGCATAACATCGCTACACCCCAAGTTGCTAACTTGCCCAAGCCAAGCACTAGCTCAGTGTCATTTTTGCTGCAGTTGTGAGAATCGTGCGGTTTTGTTCTCTTGTCTGATATCATTATGTGACTTGAGTTTTTCATACTTTTTGGGTGTTTGGCTTCATTATGGGAGAGTCTGGCAGTTATGTGAAACTATTACCCTGATTATCACTGAATCTTACTGGGTAGCAAACAAGAGAAATAACTAATCAAATTGAAATAAGTGATTGTGTTCTGAGGTGTCACATTGTTAGTTGGTGGGAGGCAGGGTATGACATCATAGCAACTCAAAAGAACTGTCTGGTAGATCTCATAAGACCTCTAGGCCTCCTGATGATGTTAGTAAAAGAAACCTAGTGAAGTTGCTTCATATTACTGCCGACAAAATTAGGGAAAATAATAGTGGTGTACCACACACCTGAAGTAAACTTTTGTCAAGCATTGTATGTATCTCCATTTAGCAAAAAAGTAATTAAGTTCATTCTTTATTTTTTCTGTGTGCCATAAATCAACAAATAAAAATAATTTGCTGCACTTTGTACTATTCTAATATTCTTTGTGTTTCATGTTAAGCCTCCACCATCTACATAGATTTCAAAATTCACTTTCATAAGGATGCTATTACTAAGTTCTTTGTAATAAGCTAAATGTAGCCTTTGTAAGGAAGTAATATTACATTTAGGAATGGAACTAAATTAACATGTTCATGTGCAGCATGGAGTGTAAGAATATGTATTTTTTTAGTGGATGGATTATTTCTTTTGTCACGACTTAGTAGTGTCAAGGAATACCTAGGACTTATGTTACCCTCATGTTTGTGAAATTACTTAAAACCTTGCAAAAAATGAGCAAAATGTTAGATATATTACATTAAAAATCCTTTAAGCTTGATTGAATATTGAGTATAAAAGTATCTTTGAAGCTTGATTGAGTACTGAGTACAAAAAGTATCTTTGAAATTTGATGAGTATCGAGTATAAAAAATATCTTTGAAACTTGATCGAAATGTTGCTTATACCTTGCTCCCTATATTTTTATGCTTTCAGCTCCAAATTTTCTATGATAAGTGATTTGCACATAAACTTTTTTGTAGCCTCATTTTTCTTGGCGCTTGTAACGAAAAAGCCAGATGGGGGTGAATTAATAGAATCGAATATC
>VOMN01029430.1:0-17116 GCA_014899125.1 Orchestia grillus
ACTGCCTTTCCAGTTCGGCAACGCGAGCTGATACTCGACGTCGAGTCTCCGGGCATGTCGTTTCCGACAGCGACTTGAGGAGCCATCACCTTCTCTTTCTCATAACAATTCGGCGGTCCCGGGGCACTATTTTCATTTTATTTCCTTCTTCATAAGTCCATGTTCGCTGCACGTATCAAGAAGTAATTTCTGAAGGTCCTCGTAGGCATACGAGTACTAATACACAACGTTGCTGCGCATGAAAGTAGGAACGCGATCTTTAACACGGAAGAAGTTGCCTATGGTAAGGTTATTACGAAAAATGGTTTTAATTGTTATGTTGGGGTAATTTTCTTGAATTATTCTATTTACTTTCTGCTTGTTCTTCAGGTTGATATCTGATCTTATGTAAGGAATTGAACAGAAAATTAGTTTTTTGTATACGGTAGCATATTCCTGTTTAGTACTAAATGCACGGTCAAAGAATTTGTTGAAACAGGCTTCAATTAAATGCGATGTAAATTTGTTGATACTAAAATATTCTCGCATGAAGTCCAATACAGAAGTAAAAGTTATCCAGTTGAACACAGTTTGAAAGCCCTATCAGTTAAACATTTAATTGCACTTATTTTGTACGCAAAAGTAATTGCACTTCTGAATTTCATTCCTAATTTTGTAAATGTAGGTTTACGCTAAATGCTCGTTGAAAACCCTTGACGTTGGTTCTTGACTGTAATGTTCAGAAAAAGTGAAATATCGTTAGCTTCAATTTCATGAGTAAATTGGATTGATTCATGTCTTGAATTGAGATAGTTTAGGAATTTCTCTTCATCTGACTTATCACGATGGAGCAAGAATGAATCGTCCACATACCGTTTAAATAGTACAGGCTTAAATTCCGATGGGTAATCCACCAGCCATACCTTTTCGTGAAACGATAAAAATATGTCCGCTAAAATTGAAGACACGCAACCCCCCATGGGAGCTCCATCGATTTGTTTGTATAATTTTCCATCAAATAAAAACATGGTATCTTTTGTACATAGTTCCAGAAGACTTGTAAATTCTATATTATTAAACCTGTTGAACAAAAGTGAACATTTGACAAATAGTTTATTTAGTATTATGCTAATAGTCCCCTTAATAGGCCAAGGTGTTTGATATAATGATGTAACAGCTGTTTGAATGTAGGCGGGGAGAATCTTTGGGAAGTGACGCCATGCACAAAAGACAGGAAATGAGGACGCCCAGGAGGGACGGGAAATGAGACCGCCAGAAGGAATGGGAAATAAGGCCGCCGAGAAGGAACGGGAAATGGGGCCATGCAGAAAAGACGGGAAATGAGGCCTGGAGGCCATCGATGGAGAGATTTTCATTGTTTGACACGAAATAATGTTCGAAGCGAAGGGCATTTTTTCAGGTCGTCATTTTGTGACATCACCCTAACGTGAACTGTGCCAAGTTCACACTGCTGCGACTCTCCCAAGTTCACACTGCTGCGACTCTCCTAAGTTCCCCAAGTTCCCACTGCTGCGAAGAAATTATTTAGTGTTGGAAACTGCGTCCAGCCTTGCCTTGTACTGCTGTACAGCCATGCTTTGTACTGCTGTACAACCTTGCCATGTATTGCTGTACAGCCTCGCCGTGTGCTGCTGTAGACCCTTGCCTTGAACTGCTGTACAGCCTTGCCTTGTGTTACTGTATATTTTAGCCTTATACTGCTGTACAACCTTGCCATGTACTGCTGTACAGCATTGCCGGCCACGTACTATTGTACAGCCTTGCCTTGTACTACTGTATATCTTTGCCTTGTACTACTGTACAGCCTTGTCTTTTACTGCTGTACTGCCTTGTCTTGTGCTGTTGTACAGCCTTGCCTTGTGCTACTGTATATCTTTACTTCGTACTGCTGTACAGTTTTGCCTTGTGCTACTGTATATCTTTGCTTTGTACTGCTGTACAGCCTTGCCTTGTGCTACTGTATATCTTTGCTTTGTATTGCTGTACAGCCTTGCTTTGTACTGCTGTACAGCTCGGCCTTGTACTGCTGTTCAGCTCGGCCTTGACTGCTGTACAGCTCGGCCTTGTACTGCTGTTCAGCTCGGCCTTGTACTGCTGTTCAGCTCGGCCTTGTACTGCTGTACAGCTCGGCTTTGTACTGCTGTACAGCTCTACCATGTACTGCTATGAGCTCCGTACAGCGCGTGGCAGCGTTCTTTCGTCCTAGTCAGGGGGTCCAGGATTGTATTCAGAGAGTTGAGCGTGTAGATATTTTGTTTTGAGGGCTTTGAGAAATTTTGTCATTGTTTTACTGATGACGAATAGACTGAACAGGCGATAGTTAGTGTGTGCTTGTTTGTTCCTTTTCTTTGGATAGGAGTGACATTCGCTTACTTCCAATCCTGTGGAACTATTTCAGATTTCTCCTAGGGAATAACAACTTTCGATTTATTGGACTATTTTCAGGTGCTGCTAGTTAAAAATACCGTCTTTAATATATGTACAATGGCGTAGGCTGAAACGTAAAAATGTCGTAGTTATATTTAAAAAAGATGCGATAACCGAACAATTCCTTCAAAAATCATTCATGAAGACATAACTGTTGATATAAGCATTTTTTCTTTTTTAGAAATATTGAATTCCCAGGTTATGTCCTAAAGGATATTTGTTGTATTAATATATCCTCAGACGGAGTTCTACAATTATCCTTAAACATAGACTATAGATCGCTAAAAGCAACAGCTATTGTTAACTGTATACATAATTATAATCAATGTTTTCCCTTCATCACTAACACAATCCCCTAGAAAGCCGGGAAAAGCCTCGACTAACTCAGGACACCATCATCAATTTTGGTAAATGACATGTATTGTATGTATGACCTCACGAAGGAAGAATATCAGCAGCTGTAAACAGCAAGTTCAGAAATTACTTAAGGAGTCTGATATAAATTTCGAAAGAAATATTTTTGGCTCAGATTTTCCCGACCTAAAACGTCATCCAGCGAACTTGATGTCTATTCAACTCAATTCTCTGACCAACAAGACATACGACAGGCAAAATTGAATCTACTTGTAAAATTCAGGACACCATAACGTATTAAGAAAACTAAAAGACGTAGCAAATCTCTTCGACAAATTTTACGTTAACATAGGTAAAAACATGCATTACTGATAGTATTCCCAACGATTCACCTCTGCACTTAAAATGCATGAAACATTCATGGAAGTAACTCGTGTTTTCATCACAGTCATTAAAATTTCCCATGGTCTTGCCAGCATGAAATGCTCAAAAAATAAATCAAGTAGATTAACATAGTTCCCAGCAAATCAAATGACGCAGCTGATTTAATTAACATCTGTGGCTCTTTCACACATCTACAGGGGTTAGACGAAATAATGGAAACAACCAATATTTTTGAATCATAATCTTTGGACATGTTATAAATAATCAAAACTTGACATATTTTAACGTTTTATTGTTTGTTATTGCTGCTATTTGAGACGTTATTTAAATTAACTGTTTTTTACAGATATCCAAAAAATTTGTTTATAACTTATATGAATGGAAAGCCTCTCTGACTTTCAAAGAAGCCAAATTGTTGGTGCTCGTATGACTGGTGCTAGCGTAACAGAAATTGCCCGAATGCTGGATGTTTCATGAGGTCGTGTCTCAAAAGTAATGATTGCCAATGAAAGAGAATGAAAAATGTTCTCAGCAAAGCACAGGTCTGGCCGAAAGTCGAAGTTGTCTGAGAGAGACCGTCGGTTAACCAAGGATCGCCAGACCACGGCTCTACAAATCACTCCAGACCTCAATGAAAACCTACAGAACCCAGTTTCCACTAAAACTGTTCGTCGGGAGCTGCACAAATCTGGATTCTTCGGAAGAGCTACAATTAGAAAACCTCTGCTCTCAAGTACAAATGTTTCGAAGCGCTTAGAGTTTTGTAGAAGCCACCAGAATTGGTCCGAGAAACATTCTAATAAAGTTGAGCATCTCATCTGGCCACCACAATCCCCAGACCTCAACAATATTGAGCATTTACGGTCACTTTTAGAGATTCATGTAAAAAATCGATTTCCGCCGCCATCGTCTCTAAAAGAACTGGAGGGTGTTTTAACTAAAGAATGGGCTAAAATTCCTTTGAAAACCATTCACAATTTGTATAAATCAAAACCTCGTAGAATTCAGGCTGCAATTGCCTCAAAAGGTGGACCTACACTATATTAAAAAATATTTTATAGATTTTCCAAGGTGTTTCCACGATTTTGTCCAGCCCCTTCATATCCGTGCTGTATATAAATACGCTTATACCTTCTCCGGGTGGCGCTCTTTTAAGTTATTCGAAAGGAAAAAATTGCAGCGCACGTAAAGTCAGCAATAAATCTGAATTTACATCCGTAGCGAAAGTACAGCTGTAAAAATAACCAGCGAGAATTTTTCTCGTGATCAAATAAATGCTTCCAAAATGAAAACGTTTTCAATATTTTAGGTGAACCTAATTATTATAATTAAATGAATCCACATCAAATGGATAAGTGAAGCGCAAGAAGAGCAGCAAATCAAGAGAGAAAAAGACGGGAACATTTGAGAAGGGAAGAAAGACTAACCATATTCTGAACTGCAACAGAGAAAGAATGAAACAGAAAAAAAACATGATAGCCCAAGAGAGAAACAATGCGCTCCTGTGAAAGATAGAACCAGAAGATGAAAAGAAGAAGGAGCAACGCAAGTGAAGAAGAAAGAAACACATACATATATCTTACAAATAGGAGAAATCGAAACATTGAAAGTAGAGCAGAATAAACAAGGAGGAACAAAATATCTATCTTGATAGTATCAGAAACGAAGATTAACAAGATGTGCAAACATGAACTAAAAAGGAAAAGGCAACTAACAAATAATGAGAACGAGAAAAAGAGAAAGAAAACTAGGCGTTTACAGACATTAAAATGTTACCAATGTAAGTTTCAGCAAAATGTTACCTTCTGAAGTCCCCCTTAAATATAAGAGAAAAATTTCATAAACTCCCTAACACTCTGCCTCCGAAGTGGGTCATATATGATACACACGATCATCTCATCTAATGTAACTAAAGCACTATCATGTTTGAATACAAATTTTCCATTTTACATCAAATTTCTGTTCATCAATCGAATAAGACAGTTCTGAATCACATTTGTGATAATCACATTTGAGAATCACATTTGTGGCAGTCCGCTGGCCTAGCGGGCTGCCTGTGGCCTGGCGGACTGCCTGTGGCTTGGGTGACTGCCTGTGGCCTGGCGGGCTGCCTGTAGCCTAGCGAGCTGCCTGTGGCCTGGTGGGCCTCACAGGTATTCAGCGGGCAAAATATTAAGAATAGGTTTTTCAAAAGGAGAACGTTTGTTTTCAATAACAACACAATTTTCAATTTCATTCCCCATTAGTTCATACCGGTGCCAAAAGAGTCTCTCAAGCAACGGCGGCCATTGGTTGAAATGAAGGAACTAATAGGGACTGGATTTAAAAATTGTGATGTAATTGAAGATAAATGTTTTTCATTTTAAAAGTAACTGTTCTTTATTTTTTGCCTGTTTTGATGTTCAACTCTGTTCAAGCGATTGAAGTTATTGATTAAGTTTTTAAAAACGCCCTTGCCTCATGGGCAAAAAAAGACAATCTTACTTTTTGCATAACAGTTCCTAAACTATTATTGTGACTGAATACAATTGGTTAGAGTAGCCATTTCACGCTTTAAAATGAAATAAAGTGCAAGTATCTACGATATGTACTCATTGAGTAATAAATATTTTAAAATCGTAACAGTTTTTGTGGAGCAACCGGTAGTTCAAAGTTGATGTTTTAGCCATTCGTAGCGTACAAAAAAGGGGGGAGGCGTGATGTCTCTATCGCGCGATCAACGCCAGACTTGTTCTGTTCGACCAATTGGCCAATATCTAGTCATGTGTGGTCACTACTCGAACTAAACGATGTTCTACCGAATGATAATGATTGATTAATATATTTTCATACACTTGATTTGTGCTAACTTCATTCAACTATCTGTTAACAATACTAGGCTGATTCTGGTGGCAGGATGAGGTGCCTACGAATCAAGTTAGTACGTGTTATGCAAGTCGACACTGATCGCCACAAATGTAGCTATTTAGATGGCCCAATTGTGAAATTTCATCCATAAAGGGGTAGGATTTTGGATGGAGGGAAAACCTCTGTTTACAATTGTAGACATATATCTGTCATTTGAATTTTTAGCAAAATTTTTGTGAAAATTGTCTCCAAATGTGTCGTTTTACCCTGGACAGATATCTTTTTTCTATGACCTAGGTATGTGTTCTGTTCTTAAGAACGCAGGCTATTTTATATCACCAGCAATATCTTCACCCAAATATCAACGAAGGAAATTTGTAGTTTCTGTACTTCTCGACTTTCGTAAAGCATTTGAAAGTGTAAATGGCAAATTAGCAACATTCGAGTATTGCTCTAATGCTCTATTGTTGTGGCAGGAAAGGGTTCTTTCTGCAATGATTTTAAATATACCTAACGAATCGTAAGCAACGTCTTGCAAGTGGTGGTGCCCAAGTAGAGCTACTTGGCGTTTCTCATGGGCATGTTCCTCAAGACAAGAAGTTCCTCAAGAGCCTGCTGTCGGACCACTCTTGTTGTTGACATTCATTAACCTGTTAACGGGTATTGACATCGTATGATGTCCGCGGGGTTGTTGCATTCACACGCTCGCTGTCGATTACACATACCGTGTGAATGCAACACCGGCCACCTGGGCGGTGATCGTTAACAGGTTAAGGACAGTAGAATCTACTTCTATTTTCCAACACTCCTACTGTTCGCCAGTACAAGTACTCCCTACAGTACTTCCTAATAAAGTCATAATGTTATCACAAAATAACCAAATTCATTGACATTGACATTGTCAAAAGGCTTCAACAAGTGAATGAGATTTGGTTCAATATAGAAAAAGCGTAGTACTGTTTTCCTACAAGCTGAATGCACGTCTAACGTGCATCAAAATCGCAGTGACAAAATTGAAGAAGTTAACTCATCCAAGTTCCTAGGGATTATCGTCAATAAAATTTTGATTTTTAAAGAGCATACTGTATGTCAAATGTTGGTGCGAAACTATCGTAGTATATTGGAATTCTCGACAAGGTTGAAATGAATTAACTGTTGTAGTATAAAAATTCTTCTATATCTTTAACCTGGCATATAAGTATGGCATGGAGCTATTGAAACTAGAACGGAGAACCATTTTAATTCACTATAAATGAGTCATTTGGGCGGAAATTCAGAATATAATGCTAATACACATGACTTATGTAACCGCCCGACGATACACTTGATGATCATTATCAATTTTACCTTTGTTCATTCGTGAATGAAACTTTAAGTTACGTAATCGATAAAAATTTGAAGCAAATGATATATTATAAATAAATAAATATTATCTACTATATTATTTACTATTATTATTATCTATATATATTATCAACTCCAACAGTATATTATAAATAGTTTACTTTAGTCACGGTATGTAAATTCGTACTGCTTCATCACTCCAATACCTGACCGCTACTTAGTGTTCATGACGATTGCATTGAGGCTTGGAACGCCTTGTTTAGCACTGCCATTCGTGAGAAAAACTCTCGAAGCATTCGAATCAAATCTTGAATCTTGTTTCTAATGAAGCTATCGACAACGATCATTGTAGGACTGTCTCGTATCCTGTTTAGAGACTCTAATTCAACTCACATTGCGTGTGATCAAATCAATTTCAAGTTATACCGCAGAATGTACAGCCTTTCATTCACTAGATATTATGAAATACTTGAATCTAATCATATTCTATTCTTTCAGTTAATTCATCACTTGATCAGTCGGGTGTATGGTGAGAATAAGAGTCATAGATCGTATACGTGTATGTGTGAATGTAAGGTGGTGAATACGATTTCCATAGGCTGCTCTAGAAGTCATTAAAATTATTCGGGCTGACATATAGCTACAATCCAAATTGCACATTGAACTAATGTTGAAGAATCTATATTTGTAATTTTTAACAGAGCTAACGCTCGCGGTTTTAAATCGTTTGAATGGTTCGATTTATAGGGGCTTAGAAAGTTGAGTAGTGTTCTACCTCTTTTATCGTGAGCCTGCCATTTGCCAGAGTTTAAAGTGTCTTTAAGGCTCGAAGTTGAGAAATTTCTGTGAAATCTTCGAAGAGAATACTGAGGTGAAATGAGCATTTGAAATTTTGGCTGTACGGGTGTTGCCCATTTGTGTTGAGCCGACAGGTTCGGTCGCTGGTCCACTAGCGTCTCATTTGGGGGATTTATTATTCACAATTAGGAAATGATGTTCAGCTAAGATTTTGCTCGTGCGATTGCGATCTCTTATCTACAATTTAATATTTCAAAATTGACTCTTGGGCCCTGCCTACGTACGCCAATGGGTTCTAGACTAGACGATTGGCTTTTGTTTGGCGTCTTTTGAGCATTCTACATGACATCTGCCTGGCATTTATGTGATATCAAACTTCGCGGAAACATCAAGGATTGTTTGGTGCTGGTTTCGATCATTCCAATGTGAAAAGTTTCTCAGTATCGGTATTAATTTTTCTTTCCGCATCATGAAGCATTTCTGTTTTTTTTGCCGCATGTTTTCTTGGAATTCAAATTTGCCAAGTTCCTCTTCCAATCATTGGAAGTTAACCTGCGAGTAGTTTCGGATGCCTTTACGTTGCGTCTTTTGCTTGAAGTCATCCTATTATATAATAAAAACACAGTGTTGCTTGCTCGCTTGGTTGGTCGGTCCGTTGGCTGGTCCTTCCGTCTGTCTGTCTGTCCGTCCTAAACTAATTGCGAGACTGTCAGCTAAGGTCGTCCGTATCACTGATACCGAAAATAATATTGTTTCATGCCAGACTTACCGCAAATAAGAGGGCACCACACGAATTTAATATTATTTTTCCCGCCATATTTGGTGGGGTGCGTCCAGTAGTAAACTAGAAGAGCCAAGTCAATCATCTGATGATCTTCCGTCATGTACGTAATACCAAAGTCCTCTCTGTTCGCAGGCGGGAGTTGAGAGGCGAGACTTGGAATATTATTCTGCGTTGTAAGCTCAAGGAGGCGTGCTGCAGGGAATTTGTATTTAGTATATTAATTAGCTTATTACCCGGCGCTCGACTTTGTCCAGAGTTGCAATCTATGTTGGGAAATTGAAATTGTTCACAATTAAAGCTCCTTTGAGAGCACTTAGAAGTGAGTATTTAGCTTTGTGGGGGCACAGAGCGGTGTGGGGGCACAGAGCGGTGTGGGGAAGAGCGGTGTGCAGGCGCAACCAATGAAGTCTTGCTCCCCACGACGCAACAGGTTGCAGCGCCACACACACCCTGCAGCGCCGCATCTCCCGGCGTGTGATCAAATAAAGCGAGCTGCACGGCGTGATTGCAGCAGCACAGGTCTCGGCCCAGCAGACGCAGGCATGTCACAATTGAGGCCTCGCCTCCTGGTCCCTGCGTGCTGCAGGAGACCTCCTGGTGCCGCTGCGTGCTGCAGGAGGCCACCGTCTACATCGCTGGTTGATGTCCTTTGGGCTGGTGGGACTCGCGTGAGATGCTCCGCGTATTTCAGGCCTCACTCGGGCTACATCGTAGTTCTGTTTTTTGGCAGAATATATCATTTTATTGACCATTTGTAGAGTGCGCCACTGCGGGTAGGAGAAAGGCTGGCAGGCCGGGAAGGGAAGGGACTATGAAATGCATCCAAGCGGATATGGTTTCAGGTTTTTTCCGGATGAGTTCAACGTATATGATATAATGAAATCTTATTCAGAGTGTTTTGCATTACTTTGTCTAGATCGAATTTCATTAACAAATTTCAACAACAATTCTTCTGTGATGAGAGCCTCTCTCCTTACTCCCTTCGCATCTAGTCCTGTCATTTAGGGGACCTGCTCTGGTCAGTACGCCGCGTACCTCCGAATATTTGTGTAGACTTCATTAAGATTTAAATGTTGTCGCTGGGATTCACTCTAATTCGGGCTCAATTTTTTCTGAGGATACCAGCAGCAATGTTATTTCGACAGCAAGGCTGGATGTGGCGTAACATGCATTCGTTCACCGCCGGAATACATACATCTGCATCTGTCATGCAAGTTTAATGCCTACTCCTCGTTTCATCCAGAATTGTTCCTCCGAAAATTTTTATTTCTGTCATGCTTGGCAGTTAAGCTGTGAAAATGAACATCAATTTCCTCTATGTCTACAATGCAACTTGTTCTTCAAGGGACTTGCATATCCAGTGGCCTGCACACGGCATGTACACGGTTTGCACACGGCCTGCGCACGGCCTGCACGCGGCCTGCACACGGCCTGCACACGACCTGTACACGGCCTGCACACGGTATGCACTCGGCCTACACTCGGCCTGCACACGACCTGTACACGGCCTGCACACGGTCTGCACACACGGCCTGCACACGGCCTGCACATGGCCTGCTGCACACGGCCTGCACACGGCCTGCACACGGCCTGCACACGGCCTGCACACGGCCTGCACTCGGCCTGCAGTCCCCCACACTCGCTCGCTGTTGCTCAAAGGCCTTGTCCAAGAGACGCAGTTTCGCCCCCGCTGCTTTCGGCCGAGGTCTTTTGACCACCGCTCAACGACCTCTGCTTTTAACTGAGCCTCGAGATCGATGATCAATGATCTTGTCGTGATCAATGGACGCTCGCTGCTGTTCAGGGCCCATTTGTTCTTGCTCACCGACTCGGCTGCACATTGGCTCAAGACCATCTGATTGGCCTACAAAAGCTCCACCATTTAAATAAAACATCCGTGTTTTAACAGCTTATTCCTTTTGCTCATGTCGATTTAAACTGTTCATTGTTAGATTTTCATCACAGAGTGACATGAACTGCAAGAGCCAAAACCTATTTCGGCCGAAATGTGAATAGACTTTCGATACAACATCAAAGAGCTCGCCAGCAACTCTACTTCTAGTCATTGATTATATGTCATTTATCGGCGCGGTATTTCTCTTTATAGCTCACAGGTACCTCATTTCGTGCTGTCGCGTCACGGCTTCTGACGCACCACATTGAAGTGTATCGCAATGCGTTCGTTTTCTGACGCTCGCCCCAGATCAGCTTGGACGCTGACCTCGAGCTTGAGGGTCTCCAGCATTCCCCCATGCGGTATTCAGAGGCCCCTGCCTCTTGCTAGACCAGCGGGGACGAACACTCGACGTTTTTTAACAAGCGTACAGTCCAAAACCAAGCTGCTTTCTGAACATAACCGACTTCTTGAGGCGTTTGGATGTTTTCATGCACCGTGGTAGTATGTGGGGGTTGCGGGGGGACACTTGAAATTGATGAAATAGATGAAATTGATGTCTGGGGGTGGGGCTGCTCCTCCCTTGTACACATTTCTGTTCCTCCCTCAGAGAGGTGGTAGGGGTAGTCGTAGTAAAAGAGGTTATAATAGTGGTCACTGAATGCATGGGTAGTTCTTTGACTTATCTTGCTCCTTCTACTTCGCATCTACTTGGGTGTATGAGGGTGATGTGTGTCTGATAGTACAGGACTTAGCTCGTTCCTGTCTCCATACTCCATTATTTTTTTGGTCTTTAGTGTAGTATTGACCTTCACTATTGCGTGCTGTGTGGGTACTTGAGCACAGCTTCTTCGTAGACGTTATATGTGGGCAACATACTGTTAGCACGTGACATACTGTCAGCACTGAACATGTGGGCAACAAACTGTTAGCACCTGACATACTGTCAGCACTGGACATGTGGGCAACATACTGTCAGCACGTGACATACTGTCAGCACTGAACATGTGGGCAACCTACTGTCAGCACGTGACATACTGTCAGCACTAGACGCTACTTCTTGCGTTCCATCACCCGTTGCTGTGGATAAGCTCACGTCACTGCAGAAGTGAACTTAACAAAGTTATGTTTTATGACTCACTCACAACTCGCCCAACATTATGGTCAGGTCTCCCATCCAATTACGGACCTTGTTCTTGCTGATGGGCAAGTTGTAAGCTAGAGCGTCATGTGGGAACTGTGTGACGTACGTGATGTGACTGTGTGACTGTGACGTGAAAGCGATGTAATTCAATGACAGCGTGAATGTGTGACTGCGCGACTGTACCTCGGTTGTGTGATGTTGTCAGGCAATACTTCTGTAATGTGATCGTGGTAGGTGATGTTGGTTTCAAATGATGCTCCTATGCGATTTAGTTGTTATAGGATATAACAGGATATAACAGGAGCTGTTATAATGTTATACTGTTTTTCTGTGTTGCTCTTAACACGGGATTTTGTTGCAATGTTGTTACGCGATGTTGTTGTAACGTAATACTGTTTGGTGATGCTGTTTTTTGTGATGTTATGTGATGTGTGTTGCATGATAGTGTTGTTTTGTGATGGTATGTGATGCTATCGTTTTGGGGTAATATGTAATGCGGTTCTTACGTGATGTTGTTGTGGTTATGTGATGCTGTTTTAAGTGATGTTGTTTTCATGTGATGCTGTTTTATGTGATGTTGTTTTTATGCGATGCTGTTGATATGTGATACTAATGTGTAATGCTCTTGTTATGCGAGACTGGTGTAATGTGATGTTAATATGAGATGCTGCTATTATGCTCTACTGTTTTTACGTGATGTTGTTGTTGTGTGATACTTTTATATAATTCGGTTTTGTGATGCTGTTTTTATGTGAAGCTCTTGTTATGTGAAGCTATTTTTATGCAATGCTTTCATAATGGAAAACTGATATGTGACGCTGTTGTAAGGCGAAGATGTTATAATACGGTGCTATTATTTGAGGTTATATGGTGCAGTTATTATTTGAAGTGATGGTGACCTGATGCTGTGGTGATATGATCTGTAGATATGATGCTGTGGTGATATGACCAGTAGATGTGATGCTGTGGTGATATGACCAGTAGATGTGATGCTGTGGGGATATGACCAGTAGATGTGATGCTATAATGATGCGATGCACCACCGATGTGATGCAACACTACACAGCCGCAACGAGGACGAGCGGCATGCATCAGCTGAGAGGCGACCGCTGTCCCCAGAGGCGCTCGCTCCCAAGTAGGTTTTTTCTACTAAATATTTATTTATGATAACGCCAGCCCGGTAGAGGTTAATATAAATTCTAGTTTAAATGCATTGACTGTAAGACGCGATATGGTCGCGATAGGCGATGGAAACCACCTTATCGCGAGGCACATTATTGTAAAGCACGTTATCGTAAAGCACGTTATCGCGAAGTCCAAAATCGCAAAGCACATAATCGCAAGCTCATTGTTACAAGCACGTAATTGCAATGCACTTTATCACGAAAGACATCGCATAGCCCATAATCTCAAAGCACGTTATCGCAAAGCCTATTTATATCCCCTATTTAATTCTATTTTCCGTCTAAAAGTCTCTTGATTAATCGAAAGTTTGTGCTGAGAGACATACTTTCACGCTCCCTGACGCAATTGCTTTCGGTCATCGAGCCGTGACTGCGCTAGCTGAGAATTAGTGTCACGTTACGGCACCTGCGGCGCGTCTAAGACCTGAAGATATTACCAGGTCTCAACTTTGAACTTGGTGCGCTGAAAGAGCCCCTGCGTTGTGAATAACAAATGCCTTGGTTCGCTGGGTGATCCATACTCTGCGGGGCGCACTAATGCCTCGGCCAAGTGATTCCGAAGTTCATTGCCAGGCACACATTCCTGACACTGCCAACTGGTCGATACGCGAGCGCGAGCCCAGGTACTTACTGGCAGAGCTATGGAAAATGTCCGAGCTTATGGTCTGCGAGTCGGAATTCTTTACTTTGATCTGAAAATCTGTTGGCGAGCGTGAATGTACTCTGCACAACAGGACTTGACACGCCTTGCTCCATTCTACGATGCCTTGATCCCATGTGCATGCATTCTCATACGCAGGGCTACTTTGATAGTTCTTGATATAGGTCCATGAAATTCTTGTATTTTTATTTACCAATCTAGTACGTGCGGCGTAAGCATTGCTGAAGACTTGCCTGCCTTCACTCAATTGGTATTTCATTGAGCTGAGGCATCAGTCGTTGAAGTCTATCGAAACTGTAATATGGGTACAATGAAAAACACTGCGCGTGCCTAAGAAACGCCTCGGTTGCCCTTCAAAGAAAGGGCTGTACGCGTTGAAGACAGAAAATTACTTGCAGTTGCTCCTGAACATCAGATTCATAATCAGATTAAAATTAATACTGCAGGATACATTCAAGTTTTTGAAAATAAACTCTCAAGAAATATTAGCCTTAAGCGTACGAATAGAAGACCAAGTGAATCATTTTCTGACGAACATAAAGGACTTTAATATAACATCAGAAACTAATTTTGAACAATTATTTTCACGAAGGTCCCCCCTGGTGTTTTATACTGCCTGTCAAAAGTTGATAAAAGGGGAATTTCCCTGAGACCTAGTCTAGCCGCTTGCAATACTCCAACTCATAGGCTTCTAAATTTCTTTTACTAATGATGGATGACCTTATATATATATATATATAGTACTGATCAGTACACTTTAAAAAATTCTTATGCATTTATTGAGAGTCTAAGAAATGCTCGGTTAGAGGAGAAATATTTTATAGCTAGCTTCAATATACTTATATCTCAGTTGCAGAACTGTAAACGTTTTGACAGATAAAATATTCGATCATACATTGATTCTCTGCAATGATACATGGATGACACCTGCATGATCTCTACAGAAGAAGCGCAAGCGCAACTCTTCATGAATTATATGAATGAATTTCACTACGGCATGAATTTTACGGTGGAGAAAGAGAGGGAAAGAACATAACCGTTCTTGGATGCGCTCGTTGAACCCGATCGTCAATATTTACAGAAAGCCAACCTTTACCGGACTTGGAACTAGCTGCCTCAGTGTTGCCACTTGTTTGTATACAATCATTGCAATTAACACTTTAATTCATTGAGGTATCATCTATCTTTGAAGTTCGCCTCATTTGATGAGGGAATTAGTTGTTTCAGGGAATGCTTCGCAAATAAAGGGTACCCTTAAGCCATTTAGTCAAAGGCGTTACATTTTTCTGAATAATATTTGTTGTTCATACCTAAGAATACTTAGTGTGGCCGAGGAAAAATTTATGTAGTTTTTTCATATCTTAGTTATAATACACAAGCAGACGCACCCCGCCAAAAATAAGAAAAAATTATGTTAATTCCTTGAGACATCCTCTTATTTGCGGCTAATCTGACATGAAATATCGTTATTTGCAGTATCACTGATACGGAATGCCTCATCTGACAGTCTCGCTGGTTAGTTAGAAATACGGACCCGGGAATTTTCTCGTCACTAATCTTAAGAGCGTGACAGAGACACGGACGTATGAAGCAAGCAGGCAAGCTACACTGGGCTATTATTATATAGTAGGATTGTACGAAATGCGTGCAATTACTCAAAGCTTTACTACTTAGACGTTATCTCCCCTTAGATTTTTAATTCTGTTGAACAGCCACTTTGAATTATGGATTTTTCAAGCATAAAGACTCGTTGCCATCGGACGTACGCTCTTAAATGTATATAAGTTTAAGTGATCGCTATATATCAATTTAGGTCTGAAGCCTACAATGGCTCCCATGTGTAGGCGAAGCACGTCTCGACAAGCAAGCACTAAACTCTCAGAACGCCTGGCATCAGTCATAGAGCTAACACACAGTTACAAAAACCTTCTCATTCGACCCATCGACTCACTCGAAAAATTTGAATCATCCTATCAGCCTACACAAATTTTCAATGATAGACTCAAGCAGCAGCGAAATAGGTCTGTGAATTTTGGAATCTTGAAACATATACAAAAAAAAGACGTGAAATTTAGACCTTACCTCCGTCCTCACACGTCTTGCTTGAACCGTCTCGCCAAAATGTACACAATTTTTGTTACTCGCAGGTTGACTGAGTAGGAATTTTTTTATTTTGTCTTAGTTTTTGCCTACTTATTTCAGAGATGTGTTTTTTATCACTACAATTAATTGAGTAATCTCCGTGCGACTATTCCCAGATATTCCCAGATTACCGATAACGGCTTATGAAAAAAAGCGTAGTTGGCATTTTGCACCGGCGTCGCAGTGCATGAGGCAGCAGCGGGTCTGCTTGCTGTACTGCCGGCTCCTGCCTGCCTCAGCGCGTCACGGACGTTCCTGGCCGGCGTGAGTTACAGTACGTTGCAGAGCAGGGGCGGACGTCCGTGTAAACGGAGCCGTCATGGAGTGGTAGTCATTACTTACCTCGTAATTATTCCTACAAAATATCAGTGCCAAATATTCGTGATTTCCTAGTCACTCATCTGAGGCATGGTTTCAGTATTGGTAATTTCTGCATGGGACATGCCACGAGAGCTTGTGTATGATCTGACTTCCAGGAGCTGGAGACGCGATCCGGATCTAGCAGCGTCCGTTTTACTGCTCCAGAGTAGTGGTGGCAGCTTTGAGTCGAATTAATTAGGCTTTTCGTTAAGATCGAGGCAAATACTGCAATAGAGTTGCAGTGCATGTTGTCGAGATTACGTATAAAATATAGCTTTATTTCCGTAACTCCTTTACGAGGAATTGTAAAATGCTAAATCTGGCTCAACAAAGAGACTAAGTAAATGGGCTGTCGGTGTTGCAATGGTGCGAAGCTACAGTGCTTCTAGGAAGCTCTGCTGTGTCTCTTTGGGGCTTGTCTTGGTACTGCAGTTACTGGCCTGCTCTGCTGCAGTTACTGGCCTGCTCAGCTGCAGTTACTGGCTTGCTCAGCTGTAGTTACTGGTCTGCTCGACTGCAGTTACTGGCCTGCTCGGCTGAAGTTACTGGCTTGCTCAGCTGTAGTTACTGGCTTGCTCGACTGCAGTTACTGGCTTGTTCAGTTGCAGTTACTGGCCGGCTTAGCAACAGTTACTTACAGCTTGAAACAGACTATCATCGTGCGCAAACTTTATTAGTTCATAAAATTTCCCAAGAAGCAAGATCAGCTGACGAGTAAGCTGAAGCGTTTCTACAACACATTTAAAAACATTTATTTACCACAGGTAATTTACATCAGATACAGGTTTACAAT
>VOMN01029436.1:0-12747 GCA_014899125.1 Orchestia grillus
CCGGCTGCACGCACGGTGCTCTGGTCACTCCGGGTGAAGGAGGAAGCTCACCACAGGCCTCGCATGCTCTCCAGAGAGCTCCGTTGTGCGACTCGGAAGGAGAGAAAACTGAGGTCCCTCGTGCGCTGAATGGCACTGTAGATAGAACGCCCGGTGTAGACGATAACACAAATTCTTTGGTTAGACAATCTAGTGAAGTTAATGTATCTCTATCTAATAATCTAGTCTCTAGCATACCCACCACTGAGTTGCCTTCGACTCCTGTCAACCTGAAGCCTGGACCTGAGAGCGCTGCTGGCGTCGCGTCAGAACAGCCACCTCTCTGCCCTCACACTCGGACACCATCAAAGCCTCCACTCTCCGCTGCTGACTCAGTAGAGCCGTCCGGCCAGCTTGAAGTGACCAAGAAGTGCCAGGACAGGCAAGCCAACAAGGGTGCTCGCCACCCCAACTGGCGCAACGTGTTCGTCATTTGCATGTGGGACTGCCCGCTCTATCATCAGGAGGTGAGTGACGTCCGTCCCTATAGAGAGGTAACTCAGGTGCTGCTGGTGCTGTGCTCATACAGAGCTCGCCGGAATTGCCTGATGGCTTTAATTAGCAGTGACTCGCGACGGATCATTTGTATGTGTACATTGATATCTCGTATCGAATGACAAGGGCCATTTAACAGCCTTTAAAGGAAGTTTGGAAAACTAAGTGCGATGAGTAGAAAACGATGCAATCCGAGTGGTGTCCATTTACAGCCACGCTGGCTCCCGGCTCCTGCTGAAGTGATCAGAAGCAGGCTCCAACTCCAGATTTCCGATTTCAAGGCGTAGAAGCTTCTCAAGTTCGTCCAATGCGCGTGGTTAGTTTAACATTCAACGTCGTTTTGAGGTAGTCGCTCCAAAAGTAATAACAAATGCCGAGTTCTGGCCAATGGGCTGACGTGACGATGCTATAATGAGAAATTTTTGCGCCTAGGGAACTATAATGCGTGATGGCTGCTGAAGTGGTGTCCCGCAGGCAGCTGGTGGTGCCGCGCGGCGTCCCTCCGCCACGCTGGCTCGCCCCTGCCGCGCCACAGTGGCGACCGTCACATCATTTTGGTGTCCCTGTCCTACAGCTTGCCGTAGAGCTGAGTCGGGAGGTTAATTATATTTCAAGTCAATATCGTACACATTTAGTGTACAGGCTGCGCTAAAATGGGGCTACCCAAGTTTTGTCAGGTTTTTCATTGAAAAAGCAGTGAAGACGAATTTTAATGAGTGAAACTACCGGTTATGGATGCTTTAACTTTTTGAAAAGCGAATAATTTAATTCGGTCCCCGTTATCTTGGATAACATCCTTGGGTTATGTTTGAAAGCTTCACGAGCGGCAAGCAGCAAATCTTGTTTGATCAGAGCCCATTCTTGAAACAGTTAACCCTTCAGATACTCCAACGGTGCATGAGGAGACCTGCAGACCTTGTTCTCAAAAATTATCCACAACGAAAAGTCGAGCGGTTTCAGATCCGGACTCTGCGGGGGCCATTCATCTTCGTTGAATGCCAGAATGTGTACCTGAATCCAGCGGGAGCAGTTCTGCTTCTAAGATGTCCGAAATGTAACGCCGGCTGCAAATCTTAATCCTCGAAGGAACAAGAACGAGAGAAGAGCTTCCAGTAGCAGGGATCACGGCCCACACCATCACAGACAGTGAAGCCTGACGTCGATTCACATTCTTCTGCTGTCGCGTGACACATCCCTGCCCCAAACTCGGTCTTGCTGATGGTTGAGACTGATGAACGTCCAATTTCTTCTCATCGGTGAAGACAAAATTGGGCAGCACGCCTTCCACCATGAGATAGGGAATGTGTCGACATTTCTTGATCTTATTCTGTCATGAGTGGTTGTGAACTCGTGTCTTTTCTATATTTTATAAGGAAAGGTCTCGAGATTCTCCTTCAAGATGAGACCCATTGAGGCGTGTTTACCTCTGCCCCTACGACCAATTGTCTAGCAGAGCGGCGAGGATTTCGCCTGGACTGTTCTTGCGTGTTTAGGATGAATTGCGATGTCAGAACGGTCAGTTCTCTGCCTTGGCGTGGCCGAGTGAGGGTTGTACGAGTTTGGTGAGCCTTCGCACAACTTCCCATGCAGTTCCGTGACGAACATCCAATATTTTTGCGATGGACGAATTACTCTTATCTCTCTCATGGAGGGCTACGATAACATTCCGATAAACAGCCATTGCACAACTTAGTCTCTCAAATGATATAGCACTCAAGTATAAATAGACATTGATTTCAATATAAACTATGAACTCATTACCTAACTAGGTGTAAAACGGATTTTTTAAAATTTTAATATCCTAAGTTAAAGTTTAAAAGCTAGAAGCGGTGAAACTCATTACAAAAAATTGTTTTCTTCATACAAAGAGAGCGAAAAGTAATTTTGACTACAATACATTGTCCCTAACTCGACACTGACCCCTGTGCAATGAATTAATTTCCCACGGGTGTGGATCAGAATGTATTTGTATTGGCTGTGTGCAGGTGGGGCCGCCGCTGTACCTGCAGATGCGGCAACGGGGCAGCAGCTCTCGCCAGGTGCGCGCCCTCGTCCAGCAACCGCTCCTCATCAATGAGAAGTAAGCTGAACCTCTCTGGCGTCACGCGTTATGCACAACAACGATTGTTATGCGCGTACATTCATATCCACATTTAATAAAATTATATTACAAATATCACAGTAATATTAAAGAATAGGCTAAAAGATATAATGCTTTCACTCAGGCAAGAATTTCCGCTTATATGTAATGACTTTCTTGCGTATTTGCGTGTTGATGGCGCGTCTCGTTTTCAACGCTAGCAATGATGAGCTCTCATGAGATAATCTCAGCGTCTTCAGTAACATTCCTCGGGAATTTCACGCAAATTTCACCTCGGGAATTTCACGCAAATTTCACCTCGGGAATTTTACGCAAATTTCACCTCGGGAATTTCACCTTAAGAACGATGTCGGGACGGAATCTCTCCCGTTGCGTGTCACTTCCAGCGGCTAAATGGCTTATAAATTACGGTGAACGAAAAGACAAAAACCAAAAAAATACCAAAAAAGCCTGATGTAGTGTTTTTTTTATATAATTTGAAGTAAATATATGTTAGAAATAAAATCACAGAGTAAGGAGTGAATGAATACTTGAACCTCCAAGAGCAATAGTGGTAGGTTGTTTTCAGAATGAGTGGTGTTGCAGATGTTCAATTTAAGAGCGTAACTCGTACGAGGAGGACATCTCGAAATCGTGCCGTGGAGGGTCGGGGGCTTGGTGCCCGCCACCTCATCACATTTCACGTGTGACGTTATGAACACTTCTGATCCTCATTAAGAATATAAAATAAATTCTGTTAAATAGTTTTACCTTCGGCTAACCTAACTCCGTGGCCTTTGAAACTGTGGCCCATCCTTAACGTTGAGGAACCCTAGAACTCGCCGTAGGAAATTAGAGCTTGATAAAACCCAATACTACCCAACAGGGCTGCTCGCCTCAGAGCTGCCCTGTCTCCGACCCCACTTCATGTGAAGAGGAACAGTCACAAGACTTCAGGTCACCTCAGCTATAGAGAGGCCTTCTGAACCTGTATCTTTCGTGTCCACTTTGCTTCTGTCAGTTTTTACGCCTTCTTCCCTGTCTCTTCTTTGCGTTTTCATCCTCTTCCTTCTTATTTTGCTGTTTCTATGCACAGGGAATCCTGCGTTGGGACACACCTGTGCATAGGTTCCACATTTTCTCATGTCCATACTAAATGATCTTCTCTGTTCGTTCTCGTATGATCACATTTCATGTGGGTTGGAAGCCTCGAACTACCTAATGATAATAATCCTACCGTGCAGTGTGCTGCAGAGTCTACTCACCCTCATTCTGATTGACGACCTGCCCATGGCCATCAAGATGTTCGCACAGGAGCTGAGGAAGCGGCCGACCAGCCTACAGCAGCGCCGGCTCCCACTCTACCGCGACCTCCTGCTGCTCGCCTCCGATGGCCTCTCCCACTCAGCCCTCAACATGGGTGAGTGGGCTGGTCCTGCCTCTGGTGCTGCCTGCCACATGGGTGAGTGGGCTGGTCCTGCCTCTGGGGCTGCCCACCACATGGGTGAGTGGGCTGGACCCACCATCCAGGTATCATTTTAATTGGTCTGAATGAGCTGGGTTTTGCCTCGTTTACAGCCCGACCGAGCATGTTTTTCTGACGCGTGTGAAGGAAAATTTTGTAATCGAGAAAAGTCTGTTTTGCAAAATGGAGGGTTATGTAATAGTATAAGATAGATTGGAATGTGATAACAGGAACGAACCAAGTGGTTCATTCTTGGGGTTTTTTAATCAAGACATTTTATAAATGCGTTGACGAAAGTACACAGTGCCTTTGAATGCCTTTATTATTTTAAAATACATTAAATATCACTTGTCAGACTTTTGTATCTCGTTGGTCCTTTCATTTCTCGAAGTCTTATAGTCTAATGTAGTCTACTATAATTTTTATTACTATTAACGAAATGAGATTCCAGATTCGTTATTTCGTGGTGCCGGAGCTTGGAAAGAACCTGTCTTATAAGTGACGCTCTGAATTTCCTGTCGTACCTTCACGTTGGCCGTGTTCAAATGGGTGAGACGTTTGAGTGTCCTTGTGATAATTTAATTAGGCGTCTGTACCTCGGCTGTGATGCGTTGTGGCCAAATGTGCGGACGCTAGCGGCCCACCGGACTGATGGGTTTGTGTGGGTGTTACAGTGACGTTCGAGCAGCGCTACCGTGCTGCCTACGACAGCCTGGAGGCGAGCATCGCATGCCTCCTCACCCCTGCCGACTCCGCTCCTCCCCTGGCTGCCAACTTCGCCAAGCGCTGTTTCCCCCCACTCTCCCTGTAGGCCTCGTGTCAGGGGACCTCTGCACCTATGCTGCCTTCACCCCTTGAATGGAAGCGCGTGAGGAGTGTTAAAAGGGGGACAGGCAGGCAGAAGCAGCCCCACTGCATCAAAGTAACACGTGCAAGTACGAAGTCCTACACAAGTTTAGCTCTTCAAGAACGACACACTCGAGACTTTCGTTGTGCCTACCGGAGCCGTGTATTGCCTCCTTGCTGAGTGAAGGTGTGCACGGCTGCGGAGCTACGATACCAAAACCACAATGGAAACACGCTTGATGTTTCCCGCCACTAGTATTCTTTCGTTTTTTTGTTTTGCTGATTCACTGTTACTGTACAAATTTGATTCGAAATGTTTGAGTTGTCTGAAAAAGTAGCACGACTCAGTTCGGTTCCGTTTAGCTTATTCTCGTTGACGGTTCTCAGTGTTCAACTTTGTCAGCCAGTTTTATTTATTATTCTGCGTTGCTGTAGTCTGCCTTCCTTATCACGCCTTAAGTTTCTCTCCCCATCCGTATTTACACTCAACACTGAGTTATGAGGAGTGAAAACTCGTCATCGTGATGTGCCTGCTACCCTTCCATTCGCTACTCTTGTTTGCTTTGCGCTGATCATAAGTTATGCTGTATAAAAGCTGTAGATCTCTTTTGATCATTCATGAAATCTGCCATCTGCTAAACGTTGAACAGGTGTAATGAGTGTGGCTCATATCACTTGTGAATGTGTCTAAATTCAAGGTTTTGAGCAGCTTAATTGCGGCATTGATGGAGGGAGATACGTGCACACCTCTGAAGCGTTGGACTATCGACACCAAATGCTTCACAGTCCTACCATTTTCAATCTGACGCTCCTTGTAATGAGGTCAAAGGGGAGGGGAGGGGGAACGTGTAGTGAATCCTTGTTTCGATCGTTTGAACCGAGCATGTACCTGGGTGGAGACGCGAATCGAGTTCCTGGAGATGGCTGTTGCGGCTCGTGCTGAAGCAATAGTGTGCCTGCTGCCTTTTCTGCCTGCCTCCTCGTATTCGGATTTTCTGGTAAGTTGCAGCCATCTGTGCTCTTCGTATTGTTATTGCAGATTTAATGATCTGTTTTTCTTATATTCTACTGGTGAACATAAGTTGGCTTGTGTTGCCGTTCTGTATATGTACTTTTATGATCTCTGTTCTTGGACACGAATACGTATCTTGTCTGGTGTAAATTTAAAGATCACTCACTCGTTTTGCTCTGGATTGACACCTCTGTTAGCTTCAAGTATTGCCATTTCAATGGGAGCTCTTCGCCTCGCTGACGGTGGCTCGCCTCGTGAAAGACCCTTCCTGGGAGGGGCGAGCTGGATACCCTCAGTAGAGTATTGCGCTTTCCAATTCAGGTATTAGCGTATTTATTTGCGGAGTATTTTTAAAAGCTAAGTTCTCGTAATTGAAGAGGTGCTCATAGACTGAAATATTTTGTTACGTGACGCAAGCCCTTGCAGGTTAGGTCTGAAAGTAAATTTATTTCGCTGATATTCTGCAATGCCCTTTTATCACCGTGTAAAATGCTCCGTGAATCTCGAGTCTCGCGGGTTGGAACTAGTGCGTGTGAACTCGCGCCATCTAAGAAATCGTCGGTCGAGACTGTGACGCGAACTGTTCCATGGACCTGCACGCTGCTGTACCTGCTGGAGCGACTCTGCTTCGCACCGCAGCTCAGGACTCGTATTTGTGAACGCACGTTTGTATTTTTGCTCTAAGTATTTTTATTGAGAGAAATGGTGGGCGTGCTTTGTTTTGGACATAAAACCTTTCGAGTCATTAGCTCAAATTTTCCATACATTTAGTTTCATTCCCTTCTCGTTCCATTGACACTTGAGTTACAGTGGGACGCGTCTTCACTCATTATTTTGAGCCTACTGCTACTCGCTCTGCACGACTCCGTCATCCGAGAGCAGTCTCACTGGAAACACTCGTGTTCTTTCTCCCTTTGGACACACGTGCTCGTACTCGCCAGATACTCTTATTTCTTTCTCTGGATGCAGAAGCACCGTTTTGTGCAACGTTGAGTTCGTCCAGGAGCGGAAAGATTGGTAAATCTTCGCTTCATTGGCCGTCCGCCTCTTCTTCAAATAGTTGCTACGAAGTCGAATAAAAGAACTATATGCCTAAAATTTAATGTCTTCTCATATAAATTTACTTGTAGTGTTTTAGTAAATTGATGCTATTAGTTATCACGTGTTTTATCGTAAGTTTAAATCGATTGGGCAAACGATAGCGGCATTTGTTGAGCGCTTACGGGCTGTTTCGCCTGTTGGTGTTGGCGACCTGAGCGGTGTGTCGTAGTCTGAGCCGGGACTCAGGCCGCCTTGCTGTGACGTGTTGAGCTGCTCTGTTCTCTCCATATTGGTTCAATGAGTTGATTTGTGGACACTGAAGCAAAACCGTTTTCCGAACACGATCTAAAGTGGTCTTGAAATGAAACTTCATCTACGTGCTTGTGCATACGAATGTGATTACGTACCCCTTTTCAGGAGCACACAAGAAGTTGTATTTCTGCAACCTTTCTGTGCTCGCGAACAGATATTTATCATGCAATCGCGCTCAAGGGCACCACGACTCTATTGGAAGGAACGTCAGAGTGCTCTGCGGGGGGTCATTCACAGTGAAAACGCGCGTCCTCGTGCTGGTGCAAAATGTTGAGGATCACCGGCTATGTAACCATCGAGTCGCTGTGCAGCGAAGATGACGAATCAGGCCAGTACTGATGGACAGTGGCAGTGTCGTGCGTGGAGGCTGCCGAGTGCTGAAACTTGTGTCACGCTCTGTGGCGCAGCGCGCGACACTGTTTGACGAGGTTAGTAATTAAATCGTATTATTTCTCTTTGTATATATAGATGACAAATACAAATAAATTGTCATACATGAAGCCTATCTGAGTTAAATTCGGTGCTGCCGTGCGCAAAGGTAAATCGTTGAGCGCTTCAGTGGTTGCCGCGCTGTGATGAGTTCGGATAGAAGTTTGCGTTCTGTATATTTTGAATGGGAAAACTTGAATAAGGTTTGTGCTGTATGGGTTTTAACTCTCGTAGAATGTTTGTGTTTCACACTCTTGATATCAAGGAGTTTTGAGCCTCGTATTTGGAGTAGAAACTAGCAGAAATGGGAATGCACGCTTCTCGAAGTTTCGTTCATATTCGTCATTCTTGTTATGACATATAACTCACATCGTCAGTCCTATGTCCTGGGTCGAAGATTGAGACCTATCAGATCGTCGGGAAGAAAAATTGAAAGAATTAAATCTATACATAACACTTCGTTGCGTTTTGCGATGTCTCAAGTCTTGATGCAGGAAAAGCGTGTGGCATTCTGTTTCGCGTGATATAAGAATTAGAAAGGCAGTAACTGCTCCATTTGTACCGTCTAGAGAGTGAAACTTCAGTATTGGGTGTACCATATTTTGGGAATTGAGGTAATGCTCGCGAGGTATCTTAACTGTGACTTCTTGTCTGACATCAAGCTCATTAGCTGCGAAACGATTTGAATAGTCTTACAAAAATACTACTTTATTGTTAAATTCTGTGTTACATAGGTAGCCTGGCTTTCAAAGACGTGGAAGGTAAAATTAACTTCTGTGTCCCTTTAGAACAAGAGTTCTTCTATATAAATATGACCATTTACCTTTTCCGTTCCTATTGATGATTTAGACAAGCCCGCGTCAGGCTCCCTGAACGCTCCTGCAGAGCTGCCCGCACCCCACGTCGTGTTACGGCGGTTGTGCCCCCGTTGTCATGACATTCGAATGCTCGCCTCGATTACATGGCCGACAGGGCCGGTGGAGGCCTCGCTGCGACTCACCTGTCCAGTTCTAAAACGCCTTTTGGGTTTCGTGATTCATTTCAACATGTCGACTGTAGCTGAAATCTGTTATGGTCCCACACGCATCCTACCATGTACCGGTTAGTGAGGTGTGATTCATCAGTTTCGAACAATTATTAATAGAAACTCATCTGCGAAGGATGGACATGTAAACTATATTCTTTTTCATAAGAGGTCGAGGCTTCATTTTTTGTTTGGTGTCGCTTTCCAGAAAAGCCTTGCGGTGCGTCGCGTTATTGAGAGTGGGATTGTTTTTGCTGCTTCTACCAATGCATAGTGATCTTAATCTAGTGATCTCAGAAGCCTTTCGTAAAGTCATTACGCCAACTTCCGATTAGTTATTCTTTTTGAATTTGTTTTGTGGTGTGCTCGAATTTGTAGCAATACCTCATGTCTAAAGCCGCCGTTGTATATTGCGTTGTGTGGCCGGTCTTGGGGGGGGACGGCTTCTACATGCTGACAGCTACCACCATGCGTCACGCGCTGCACCTCGCCTGCATCTCTGCAGCGCACTGTTGCTCAGTTCGCACTTCACTATTGCGGCAATGTGCAAGTGGGCGTTTTTGATTTGGGTCTTCAGGGTAAGATATGAAGAGTTGCTCCGAGGCGTGAAAACTCAAGCTGTTCATATTTGTTCGTGAAGTTTAGCGTTGGCTGGGAGTGTCTGTGGATACAGTCCCCTAGACTGCAGCGTGTCGTGACGAGCTCCTGGTCTACGAGTTACGGTGGAGGTCGCTGCTGCAAGGAACTGTTCTGCACGGCGTCGAGGTAATGCTTGCATTGTCCATATTCTTTGTCCTGCTAATTTGTAATGAATCTCCGAGCTGTTGACCTTGTTTTTGTTTCTCTCCAAATTGTCCGATGCGATATCTGAGTCGCCTTGTGGGCGACTACTGTACAAATCCGTGCAATTTTCAAGAATTTCTTTTGAGTACAATAGTCCGAATTTGATTCGAACATAATCTTTAACTGGATTTACTGAATTAGGCTAAGAAACCTTTGATTGCATAATACGAATGAATCTTACTGTCGCTCCCTGGCGGGGTTCGTCTACAGTAAAATATGGTCCATGGAGTGTCAGTAATTCTATTCTCCCTGCTACCGGTATCCCTGTGGTATTTGTTCAGCTCTGCTTCTGCCTGTTCTTTTTGTATCATAAGGTGCCTACTTGGCCGAACTGATGGCTCCAGAATATGCTATCCGTTCTGTACTCTTAAAGCATTGCTTAAGGTCATTGTTTCGCAATATTCCATCCTCTGATTTTATTTTAGTGGTAAGTATTATAAAATGAATGATTGCGTGATCAAATAGTTATATTTTGATGTGTAAAGATTTAAAAGACTCAATATTGTAAGTATGTAGTTAGTGACACTCATTATTGTTTTAGAAATCCGTTCCTAATTCTTGAGCAAGAATTTCCTTTACTTTGTTACCTTTGAGTAAGAGCCTGCAATACAATATAACAAGTGAAACGCCTTTCAGTATCCTAGTTACGGCTTCTGAGGTGTCGCCTGAACGTGGGCTGACCGCGGACAGCTGCAGGGACTACAGGTCACCGAGCTGTCCGTCTCCGGTGTCCCCTCTGCCGTGGGCCGTGAACGAAAGAAGGAAAGACAAGAGAAAAATAGTTTATTCCAAAATCAGTCACGTACAAAGTAAGGTACAAGTTGGGCTTTCAATAATCAAGACTACAACCGTAAAAGTGTTGATCGTTGAGGATTCCAGTTGTGATTCTTAATGTATTTTCCATTTGTTCAGTACGAAATGGTGATTAGCGAGTTGAGTTTGATATTAACTAAAAACATCGATCGTGGGATTTTTTGGTCCATACCTGATAAATTGTTGAAAGATCCCCTATTTAATGTGAAAAAATCGTTGAACCTGTTGAGAATTATACAGAATGAATGAATGAAAGCTCTCGGAGGACCTCGGCATGATTACAGATTTACAGGCCTGCAGGGGCAGCAGTGGGCGTCACTGCTGCTGGGGATGCTGAACGCTCCCCCGGGGTTCCCGAGTTCACTTTTGTTCTGTGCAAACTTGGTCATTTTTACCTCACACCCATAGGCAGGATTCTTGGAACTTGGAATGGATGCTTCAGACCTCCTGCTAAAGTAATTAGTTTTCTTTCTTCTTCAGTACATCTTGAGAAATGGCGTTCGTCAAAGATATCGCCAGCGACTCTTGAATTAGCAACGCTTGAAGGAGTCAGTTGTTGGCTGACTAAAGGTTGTGTTTGTTTTGATGATATTTTATCCTCCATTCTTTCCATGCTCAATGGGTGGTCGACGCATTGACTTCATTTGTCATAAAAATCAATATTTTTACATCGATATTTTTTCGTTCCATGTTGATAATTAAGTTTTTGTACAGGTTGATTCTCTCTAATCTGAAATAGTCATTCGGCAACACCTGTAATCCGTTACATTTTCATTTTTTGTAATAATTGTAAAATACGACACTGTCGGCAGGGCGTGGGGGCGCTGTGCTCCATGTTTGTCTTTATGTAAAGAGTACCTGGAGGCCGGTATTTTCCGTGGCTTGGTAAGCATCAGGTCTGGAGTAGTCTTATTTGGGCAGTTTATCTTGTATTTAGTGGCTTACGACAGCGACACGAGCCAAAACCTCCGACTTGAAGAGGCACGTCAAGGCCTCACAGGTGGTGTCCCCATAATGGTGGCTTCTGTTTCAATAATAACTATCGTGAACCTCTAAAAATAGCAATGGATCTCCATACTTTTTACCCAGGGAGGCCCTTTTAGGTTACTTCAGCAAAAGATTGGCATTCGGGATTTTTGTCTTTCGTTCCTACGTGGCTTTCAATTTTCACGCGTTTGTTGTCTCTCCTGTGCATTTTCATCCTCTTTATTTTATGCGCAGAGGATCCTGTGTGAGAACACACCTTGTGTGTAGATTCCCTGTTCTCCATAGACCTTACTAATTGGTCCCTTCTCTCCGCTTTCTATGGATCACATTTCATGTGTTTAGGGAGCTTTCAACTAACAAACTAATCTAATCAATGCAAGTCATATTTTGTAAAGCTAGGAACTGCTGAAACCATCTACGATACTGAGACATTTTTGGATAAAATATACCGATCTTTCTCAAGACGTTTAAAAATGCTCATTCTCCATGAAGGTAGCATCAAATCAGATGGTTGTGCACTTCTACTCGAACGTTGACGACTCCATTGGGTTGTTGGTACTCATGTTCTCGAATTTTGGACTTTGTTCTTTCGTGAACATAACTTCCGTCTGAATGCACATGGCATGCATACGCCTCCGACCGATATCTTAAAGCTATGAAGCTTTGCTAAGACAGTTTTGCTCTGCCAGTTTTTGATTTTTGTGGCCGTGGCGAAAATCCGAGAGAGGACTCTTTGTAATTAGAAGGCGAGATGTTGATCCTTGCCCTAATGTTAAGTGTGAGCAGTTCCAGTCAAAATGTTCAGTTTTCTTAGAATTTTAAATCGTGTACTTCGGAAACACTGAACAAGGAAATTTGATTCATTAGTGCTGGCTTTCGTGGGCGTAGTAGCACTAGGGAAGAAAGTAAAGTTGCTCAATTTGAAGCCGAGGCCTAATTTCACTCTGATACGAAGTGTCCTCACGGCGCTGGAGGATGTGAACTGCTCACGAATTTAAGGAGTGACGGATTTAGCGCAGGTAGAACATGGGAGCTCTTCAGTGTTGGGACGCGAGTGGCTGGCTTGGCTGGCGTAGTACGAAAGAATCCGTTGTAGGTTTTGGGCTTCATTTTACAGTTGTGCAGGCAATTTCTTTTTTATACTTTTCGACTTGAAACCACCTAAGTTTCTTTTTGAGAAACTTGATTTTGAATGCATGAAAAATTATTGATTTGGCTTTTTTTCTGTAATATGAGATCTACTACAGACTCCTGTTTCAAATTTTGCTGATACTGAGTTCTCTGAATACCATTGGAAATAGATTACCGGGATACTGACTGCTCCCCCTCAGGGGGCATAGGATAGGCCATAGGCAATAGAG